>PVJX010000661.1:178153-225140 GCA_004027295.1 Dolichotis patagonum
GTGTCTTAATAAACCCCTCACTGTCTGCTGACATCTCCTGCTTTCTTTTTTTTTTTTTTTAATAGACAAAGAAAGCTACTTTATTAAAAAAGTGGACTGGATGAGACGATAGAGGACTTTTATCCGAACACCATTCTTGCTCCTCTAAACCAGTGAGGTGCTTTTGTTTTTTTTTTTTCTTTTTTTTTAATTTTATTTAAAGAGAAAAAAAAAGCAATACAGAAAAAAGGGTAGAAACAATACAAAATCTCAAAAAAAACCATAGATCACTAGTTGACAAACCACATACTGTCCTCTCAGAAATAGCTGTTCATGTTACAAAATTAAGGCATACGAAGTGAACACACAGTGAGGTTGCAAACAGTTACAAAAAAACAGGATGGAATAAAGCCAATTGAGACAGTATAGTGAAATTGGCACAGAACGTCACAGCAGGTCACCAGGACAACAGTAACAGGCAACATTGTATATCTCGTTGTCTTCACAATAGTTATTCTTCTACCACATACAGCAAAATCAAAGAAATACACAACATTATAGAACACATCAACACAGAGTATTGAATAGAGCAACACCGTTAATCAGGACAAAGCAAAACGGCCATAAAAATATCTGCCTTCAGAGATAGTAGAAGGAAACTCCCCCAACTTGCTGTACCAAATATGGTCATCTACTAAGAGATACCCAGATCCCTGGATCCCAATTGTTAACGGGGGGGGGGGGGAATATGTGGTATGTTTGATTCTAAGCCCGCAGGCTGCTTACTGGTTGGCTCGGCGCCCTAAGTTCCAGCATGGCGCTGATCTCAGGAAACACTCTTGCTTCTTGTTTCCCCGCCCTGGGGTGGCCGCGGCTTGCCAGACCACAGTCACTTACCAGGGCGGAAGGCTGCTTACTGGTTGGCTCGGCGCCCTAAGTTCCAGCATGGCACAGATCTCAGGAAACGCTCTTGCTTCTTGTTTCCCCGCCCTGGGGTGGCCGAGGCTCATCTCCTGCTTTCAAAAATGACCCCGCACTGGTAGTTCCCAGCCCTTCTGCAGGAAAGGAATTGGGCTGACTGCTACCCTCAGGCCTGACCAGTCAGTAGGAATCCATCCTGACTGCAAGCCTTGGGCCTCGATGGACCATTCAGCATCCTCTATGTAAACCGTTCTCCCAGAGGCCTCCAGAGATGCTCTCCCTGCTGGGATAGCTTCATTGGGAGGACAGAGATGTACTATTGCCGTGGTCCTCCTGTCCCGAGGCGGGGGGTGGGGGGGACTGTTGGTTCTTGAGTTCCTGGAATCTCTGTGTTAAATTGTAGCCAATAAAGTGAAACAGAGATGGTCCTAGCTGGCGCCACCACGGCTCCATGACCCAGCTGCCTGTTGCTACCTCATCCTCCATCACCATGCCCTGTGAGGCTCAGCACATTTTCCTTGTTGCTTGTGGTGCTTTGAGTTGGTTTTTCTCCAGCGGTTGGGAAACATCTCCACCATCCATAAGCATCTGTATGCAGATGAACATACCTGTATTTTGCAAAGAGTCACCCCCTGTTCAACTCTGGGCCCTTTTATAGAGGAGCCCCCCTTGACCTCTGGGTGACATTTGCTTGCATTTTTCTCCCTGAATCAAGTGAGTTGCCTTAAAATCATATTCACTTAAATTGTGTTTATTCAAATCATGTGGATTTGGGATCTGTGTGTCTTTAAGAAGTTGTAGTCAGGGTTTGCAAGGATAACAAGAGAATATAGGACACATAATTTACAGTATTATTTATAATACTCAAGGAGTCAAATACAGGAAATCTGTTCACACTAAAGACCCTAAAGAGTCCAGCTGAATCCTATGGTAATATCCTGCATGAGTCCAGCTGAAGACCCAGAGCCCATGACAATGCCTCCCATGAGTCCAACTGGATGCCTAGAGCCCACAACAATGACTCACGAAAGTCTGTTTCACAGATCTTCACTGGGAAGGCCTCAAGGTCAGTGCTGGAAGGTAGAAAGTCTGTGCCAGTGGGAGGAAAGATCTGTGCCAGCAGGCTGAGAGTTCTACACCAAGAAGAACCAAGAAGTGACGCTCAAAATAAGGACCAGGGCTTCCCCAAAAAGTACCACAGCCATCCTCAGCAACAGTGAGGTCCCAGCTCCACCAATGAGAACAGCTGAGCACATATCAGGAAGCCAGTGTGACAAGCTTCTCCTGGAGGCCAAACAGCACACATCTTCCCCTACGGAGCCAGGCAGCGATGCTCAGCGTAAGGACCAGAGTGCCCCCAAAGTGAGCCGCAGCCATTCTCAGTGACAAGGTCCCGGCTCCTCCAACGATGAGAACAGCCAAGTTCATCTTAGGGAAGAAGCTCAGGAGCGCCTCCAGGAGAGCCAGCGGCAACAGGAGAACCAGCGGCACCAAACAACAAAACTCTTCCCTTCCAGGTCCCCTCGGGGGCCATCCGCACTCCGCACCAGAGTCAGTTCTGCAGGTACTTTAAGTTGACCATCAGTTTTCAGTTCGCCACAGCAGTCTAGTTCAAATTCGCTCATTCTATAACATAATTAAAAAGTGACTTCTTCCCCAGGAAATAGACAAGCCAGCAGGACAGGAGCCACATTTGTTTTGTCTAATTTTGTATCCAGAAAGCCCAGAACAAGTCCTTTACTGCTCAGTAAATGGCTTGTTGACTGGGTAGACACATTTATTCACCAGGTAGACGCTTCTCTGAGACGACAGCTGATTTTTAATTATCCTTTCCTCTTAGCCTGTGCCTCTCAGCTCTCCCTAAGAAAAATATTAGAGGCTCGAGTTAACAATAGGGATGCCAAAGAAGTGACCTCGTGCAAATGGCAAAGCAGGAATCTTTAGAATTGGTCCTTTTACTGTCACTGTCAGAAAACTGGCGGGGGGGGGGGAGTTAAGGGTCATCAAAACACACAATGTCACGTACATTTTACTACAAAGGAATGGAGGACCTACGCGTGTATACAGACTCCAAAGGCTTGTTGGCCGGCACCCACTCCAGGTGTTTTCACCTTCAGCAAGGAGGGGCTGATGCTGCCAGATTCCAGAGACACAACTCAGTGAGCTGCTCAGGAAGTGACCTCTGAATGCGGCATGGCTCTCGTCCCTAAGTGTGCTTTGCTGCAGCGGGTGCTAAGTGCCCTTAAGTGTGCTTTGCTGCAGCGGGTGCTAAGTGCCCTTTTACTGAGTGTCGGGAGGAGAGGAGGGATTTGCAAAAGGACTTGGATTCAACGCCCTCCCATTGCTGCCTTTCTGCAGCCCAGCGCTGTTTTCTCCAGACCTCAGAGGGGCCCGTCTCTGAGCTAGAGGGCTTCTTTTTGCCACCCCATTTATTTGCAGCCATTTATTTGCTACGGAAAATCTAACCAGATAAGTCACCCATTGGGCATCTGCAGGCCCAGCCTCGAAGTGTCTGTTACAGAACCGCTGTACACCAGGGAAAATGCGTCTGTCATGGAACTTAAATAGTTACCACCAAGGCCAGCGCTGGCTCACTGCAAAGAAATTACATGCAGCGAAGTGGTCTGGGGAAGGCCTTCAGCCAATAAAGGATCTATCTGCGGTAAGTGACAATGTTTATTTTTAACGGAGCTGGTTGAAGCGTGCAAATAATGTAAACATTCATTACTAATACATAAGATTTTAATACTAGCAAATACACTAGGTATGTTTCTCTCCAGTTTTCCAGTGGAGCCTACTTTAGCCTAGATCTAAAAGTAAAGTGCTTTCTTACCAATGTATTCATTGTAAACATGGTTATGAAATGGCTTTTCTTGCGCTCCCCAGGGCTCCTAAGCCTTAGTATCTTGAATAGCTAACATGGGTCATTTGAGATACTGTCCTGCTTTTCAGAAGAACTATTTGTCATGTTGCTAGAGGAATCCAAACCCCTCCCCACCACTGAATTACAGGCCCTGAGGATTTTGCTCAGCATGAAGATAATGATGAGCATTAACCCATCACCCCAGTTAGCGGAACTGCTCTGCTGAACATCCCTAACCCTTAATTGCTACTGTCTGTTGAGAATTTACTTAGGGTGACCTTCGCTATCTATCTTAGATTCAATTCACTTTTTCAGTACTTTAAGAGGTAGTATATTGTTATCCCCAGTTTAGATGGGAGGAAAAGGGCTTGTGGCATCTTACCCAAGGTTGCCCAGAGTCACCCAGCTAGGAAAGGGCCAAAGCTTAGATTTGAGCCAGGTCCACCTGAATCCAGAAACCCAACTTAACTGTCACGTTTAAGGTAGTTCCGCGTTTTAACACGGCAGTATTCAGAATCAAACATCTCACAAAGTACACTGGCAAGTAAACTATTTCTTGAAGAAAAAAAAGAGTCTCTCAGCAATAACTTTTGGTACACAAACCCTTAAGTTACATCAACAATCAAAGCCTTATTGGATAATGTATGCAGTAGGGCTGATGAGGGGGAGGGTGGTCGTTAACTGTGTCAACTTGAGTAAGAAATGCCCAGCTAAATTGAATTCCAGTAATTCCGGGTGTGGTTGGAGGGCTTTACTGAAAACAGGAGATCCACCTGGGGTGAGTGGCATCCACCAATAGGCTTGCTGCCTGAGCGGAATCATAGGGAGGGGAGGAAGGAAGGCCACTTCCGTTTCTTCAGTCTTTGGCCTCGCCTTGGACGTTGTCTCTTGGCTTCCAGCACAAAGCCTTCAGCCCTGCACCGCAGGCTCTATAGCCAGAGGCCTCCCGATGCAGACAAACGCAGGACGCTGCACGGAGCTGCAGGCCTTTGACTGGATCCCTCCCATCTCCAGTGCGTGGACAGGCCCTCTGCCCTCCTCCCCGCCTGGCTCCGCAGGCCGCCTTTGTGAGTCAGCCTTGTAAATTCTTATATATTTGTGTATCTTGCTTTAAATCTGCTTCTCTAGTAAGCACTGACTGCTGCAGGTGATGGGATTAATCTGCTTAAATACCATTTATACTGCCAGGAGTCTGGCATGTTAGACACCTGGTTAATCACCCAGGGGGTGTCCTCCAAAAATATATGGCTTGGTTTTGCAGCTAACCTTGCCCTGTATTAACATGGATCATATTGCATGTATCCTAATCTCCTCTCTAAATCAGTATCTTGACAGTGGGGCCCAGGAAGTGATCCCCGCTGACTGACTCTGCCTCTCCTGTGGTTTTACACCATTCTGGATGTGTGGAGCACAGACCTGATAAAAATCTGCTCAAATGCAGTACTGGAACTACAAAGTCCAGCTTGTAGAGCTGGCCTTAGGTGTTTAAAATCTCCCACAGGAAAGTTAACTTTTCCAAAATACTTCAGAGTGTGAATTACTGCTAAACCCTGAGTACCTTAAGGTTTTGCTCCAAGTGGAATAGAATCCTTTGGGAGTGGTGATCAGGCACTTGCTTGAACATCCTGAGTTCTAAGATCTATTTTGTATTTGCACTGTGACTTTGAGCAAATAATAATGCCCTCATCTGTAAAGTGGAGCTAATACATTCCATCCTTGTCTTTGGGGGAGAGGTGGGATCGATTAAATGGCACCGTGGCCTTTTGTAACCAAGCAAGGCACGATTCACATGAGCCCTTCATTAAGAATGGCTGCTCCCGGAGACGTGAAGAGTCAGTCTGCAGGGGCAGCTGGTGGTGTAGGGGAGGAGATGCAAGAGATGCTGGCTGAGCTTGAGACAGCCAAGAGGAGGGTTCAGGAAGCGTCAGCCACACAGCTCTGGAACACAGGAGCTTGATGGACAGACAGCGACCATCAGTGTCTCATTGACTTGATGCTATGCAACAGGTGTCGGTTTGTTGACCGAGCTCTTAAAAGCTCATTTCCGTGATGTTTTTGAGCTCTCAACAGAAAATAAGCCTTTTTCCAATTAGACACCAGAGAAAAATAGCAGTCTATCCACAATGATGAGAAGAGCTGAAAAGTCCAGCCAAAACGACATAATGGTCAAGCTGCTGTACACGCGAATGGCACACATTCCAGTACACGTGGGCAACTTGAGGATCGGATCAGGGTGCTTGCCATGTCCATCACCACAAACCACTGCTTTGGGGCTGGAACTTTCAAAATCTTCTCTACAAGCCATTTTGAAAAACAGTCTTAAAATGTTGCCACCATAGTTGCCCAACTGTTCTAAGAATATTACAAGTTATTTCTCCTACTCAACGGCACCCCTGTACCTGCTAACTGTCCTCTCTCCATCCCTCCTCCCCCAACCCTTCCAAGCCCTTAGAAACTACTTCCCTGAGATAACATCTTTTGCTCCCATCTGTGAGAACACAGTGTTTGTCTTTCTGTGTTGAATTTACTCCGTGACATATAATGTCCCTCACAGCCAGTCCCATTGCTATAGATGACAGGACTTCATCCTTCTTATGAATGAGTATTTCATCGCGCATCGATGCCACACTCACACTCTCCATTCATCCGTTGACGGGCACCTGGAGAAAACTTTTTAATTTTTTAACATAGATTTAAAAGTAACCAAATACTATATATGTCAGTATTTCTTGTAAAAGTTTAGAATGCTGAGGGTCAGTCTAAAGACCCCTTTTATCAGCAAACCCAAATTCTGTTATCTTTGTATAGAGGGTAGGGCTGGGGTCATTGTGTTTCTCCACGCTGTTGTCTTCTACCCACGGTTCCATATTTCCTCCTGCTACTTGTGTTTCTTAATTGTACATCATGATGCTCTGCTAATACGAGAATATATTTCCTATTTGCTGACAAAGAACTGTGCAAGGATATTAATATGGTAACCGTGTGTCCCAATTTTTCCAGAACAATTTTTTTTTTCTTTTTGAGACAGGGTTTCACTATGAAGTTCAGGTTGGCCTTGAAATCATTTTGAAGCACAAACTGGCCTCAAACTCACAGTGATCCTCCTGCTTCAGCCTCCTGGGCTCTGGGACTACAGGCATGTACCACCACAGCAGGCCAACAATTGCAGTTTTATTCCTGTAATCTCATGACTTCTTAATGGTAACCCTCCTTCATTCTCATATTGTCCCATCTTTGTAAAATCAATTGTATAGTCACTCTGCATATATTATACATCTATAAAAACTAAGCATTTTCCTGGTATACATGTCCTAGAAGTTATTGTGAACGGTGAGAAGAAAATCTTATCTTGTACGTATATGTTGTAGAATATAGGAGGAGATCCTACATTAAAAGTGCTGAGCAATAGCCTACCAACACTGAAATATCAGTATAAAATTCCCTAGGTAAAGAAAAAATATTATGTCTTTCTGTCGGTGATTCTTTCAAGTAACTAACAACCAGACAGACTGACCACTGAAGAGCAGGTAATCTGACATGCAGTGGTGTGAAAGGATACACTGACTCTGTAGTTCATGGGACACAGGTGACTAAAAAGAAAGGCAGAAGCCAGGAATGGTGCCACATTCTGGTAACACCAGCAGTCAGAGGCTGAGGCAGGAGTGTCCCAGGATTAAATCCAACCAGGGCAATTTAGCAGCTTAGTGAAACCCTGTCTCAAAATACATTTTTTAAAAAAGGGGGTGGGGAGTGAGGAAGAAACTCAGAAGGCATAGGGTTCCCCCCAGTACTGGTTCTGGGGAGAAAAGGCACTAAAAGTAAAACACATATGAAGGAGTTCCTCTCCAGTACATGCAAAGTACACCTGCTATCAGTAAGCCGTGCAGCAAACTATAACCAATTCAGGAAATTCCGCCACCAGTAGCCATTGTGCAAGTAGATAAACATGTATTTCATTGAATAGTGGCACAAATTACAAAGCACAATGATACACTTGAGAAAACACCAGTGTTAATCTTGTAAATGTGGGAAGATGTTTCAAGGACCACTCCAGTATTCAACAAACAACGTGGAAAACATTTCGATGAATTCATATGGAATTTGATATTGCAGTAAGCACAACCCTCAGTCCAAAAGTATTTGCAAAATGAATCATAAATATTTTACTCTTCATTTTCTCAGAACTTAACGAGCCATTTGCACTGCCTAAGGACAGGTAATTCTCCTTCTGTACTGGCCATCACTGTCTTAGTGGCAGAGCCAACACAGTAAAAGCCACTATCAGAGCCCTGTGCTTTGCAGAGTTATGGTTATCACTCTAGCGATTCCGCTGCCTCCAACTTGGGAAGTGACACAGTGCTGCCCGGGCCAGCACCGCTGGGAACAGGGGAGGCTGCCGCCCCGCCCGAGCATGGGGAAAGCCCTTGTTCTGTGTGGGAGCTTTGCTAACTGTAGTGGACTGGTACCTGGTGGTCAGCTTAACACCAGCTGCACTGAATCAGCATGTGCTGAGCGTGGATGGCCCACCTGAGGACAGTTGCCAGCATAAAAGAAGACCTGGAGAGGAAGAGTAGCGTTGTGGGTTCTCCTAAGGGTTGTTGGTTCTCTGAAGGAACTTGTCATGCTGGCTTCCCTGATACGAACTGAGCTGTTATCATCAGAGGGGCTCAGGACCTTGTCGCTGAGGATGGCTGCGGTTCACTTTTGAGCTCTGGTACCTATGCTGAATATCACTTCCTGGCTCCAGAGGGGAAGGTGTGAGCTGTTCAGTCTCCAAGAGACGCTTGCCGCGCTGGCTTCCTGAGACAAACTCGGCTGTTGTCCTTGTTGGAGGAGCTCAGGACCTCCATGGCGCTGAGGATGGCTGCGGTACTTTTCAGGGGAGCCCTGTCCTTATTTGAACGTTGCTTCCTGGCTCCAGTGCAGAACCCTCAGCTGCTGGCACAGATCCTCTGTCCAGTGGCATAGACTTTTTAGCTTCCACCACTGACCTCTGGACCTTCCCAGTGCAGATCCATGAAACAGACCTGCATGAGTCATTGTCACGGGCTCTAGTCTTCAGCTGGACTCATGCAGGACATAGCTGTGGGATCCAGGCCCTCGGCTGGATTTTCTAGGTTTTTAGAGTTGTGGACAGATTTCCTGCACTTTCTTGTATTTAACTCTGGGGGACCATCACAAAATAATACTATAATTCTGTGTCCTGTATGAAATTGTTCTCCTTGCAGACCCTGACTGCAACACCAACTCACGCTCATTCTTTGTAAAAAGTTAAAACCTGCCCTCCTCTGGTGCTACGGCTGCCTCTCCCACCTGCCTGCAAAGCCATAGCCGTAGCCCTGACTCATCTGCCTCTGAGGGTGAGGCCTGTGAGCCAAAAGGCCTAACGCTGGAGTCTCTTCCTCTTCTCCACCTTGGTACACACACCGGGCAGCACTGTGGTTGGAAGGGAGGAGGCTCAGCAAGGGAACCTGGTGCCACCAGCCTAGGTCTTTCCTTTTAAAAGAGTAGATGTTTGCTACTCCCTGATACAATCATAGCATTGTATTGTGCCTTTTCATGCTCATCAAATAAGGTAGATATACCTAATTCTTCTTAACAGCTGTGTAATATCCCAGCACAATAACACACAAATGCACTAGTTGATTTAGCCATCTCTAGTTTCAGTTTGTTTCTAGTGCGCCAATTTATAAAATAGCACAACCATGCATGAGGTTGCAGACATTTCCTTGGATACACATGCAAACAAGTCTCTATAATGCATACTCAGAAGCAGAATTGGAATTTTAATAGATACTACTGTATTTACCAAGCATTCAGCAGCTTGTTTTTTTTAAATTGCATAACAAGTACTTAAAGGAACAGATTGACTGTTTGCATATAACCAGGGGTCCAGAAGTCCTCAGGTGTGGGATGGTGCAGCTCAGTGGTGACTTCAGGGACCAGCCCCTGATCCTGTTAGATCTACACTCTAATGCATCTCACCTTAGGGACCTGAGAAGGTGGCTACACCTGAGGCATTATTACAGCAAGAAAAGAGAAAACAAACAAGGTTCTAGGGAAGTGCAAGCTGGGTCTGTTCCTTTTTAAAGCCTACTGAAAGCTTATTCAGAAATATCTTCTCATCCCCATTGGCCAGAACGGATCCACGGCTACTGTATTCAACACTGTCTCATCACTGGGGCAAAATTCCAGGCACTTACAATTAAAAGAGGAAAACTTTATTCTGGCTTGCGGTTTATGGCAATTTGGTTCATAGTAGGGTCTAAAACAGGAACAGCATAGTAGAGGAAAGCTATTCCACCTCTAGCAGCAGGACGTGGAGAGGAGCTGGGGACAAGGTACTCTTTGAGGTCACACCCCCAGCGATTCACCACCAGTGAAACCCCACCTCTTAACAGCAATGAGCTCATCCAAGGGTGAATCCACTGATTGGAACACCCCAGTGATCCAATGAGTGTCCAAAAGCCCCACTCTGGACATGAGACTTTGGAGGACACTGCAGATCTAAGCCATAAGAGCTACCTCCAACCAATAGGAAAAGTGTGAGGGGAGACAGGGTGATGGATGGGTTTTTACTGACCACACTGTTAACCAGCCCTCCAAAGCAGCTGTGCAAAGCCACCTTCCACCAGAGATGCGAGCTTCCCCACACCACCCCCAGAACACTCTCACTTACTCGTTTTGATGAGTAAACTCTGGTATCATTTTTTTAAGATCTTAACACTTCTGTAATTAATACTCCAGACAGCATTTTGCCAGCTATTTGTCAGATATTGAGTTCCCTCTCGTGTGAATAACGTGGCCATCTTTTTCCCATTTCTCTCTCAGGCTACTTGTCTTTCTTATAAATTCATAGGATGGCGGAGCCAGCGGCGCTTCACCTGGAGATGGAACTCACTGTGGGAGAGGAGCTGTTCGAACCTGGGGACGCACGGTCACAGCGGCAGTGCTGGCTGGTGACCCTAGAGGCCTCTAGAGAGACACAGCAGTGGAGCGAGCAGCACTGGCTGGTGCTGTCGGTCCTGGTATTCTGTGACAGACTGACTAAGGGTCACAGGAAATGCTGTGGCATGGTGCCAAAGAACCAGGGACCAGGTCAAACAAGCAATAACTTCTCATCTCCAACAGACTGAAGAGGTTGGATCTTCCAACAGACCCAAACCCAAAACCAGCTACACCTGGAAGATTCCTCAGAGAAGTAGTTATCACCTAAAGGTCCTAAATAACACCAATAAAGCAGCTCACCATAGGTAACTTACCAGCATCACCCCAGGAATTAAACTAAAAAAGAGAAAATAAAATGAGAAGATACTTCAGCAAGATGCAGCCCCAGACATCCAGTTCACCAAAGGCAAACCCAGGGGGCAACAAGGTAGTACAGTCTGAAAGCCTCGCACAAGACCTCTCTGTCATGGTAACAACACAGCAATTGAATGAGGCTCTGGAAAAAATGAAATCAGAAATAATCTGTCAGATAACTGCAGAGATTGCCAAAACACACACTATGCTTAGCGATATTACAGCAGACACAGGCAAGAAAACAGATGATCTGAAGAATGTTCTGGAAGCTCAGCATAGGAAAGAAATGGAATCCCTAAAGCAGGTTCAAGCAGATATCCAGGAGAATAAAAGCTCCATGGAAAGTATTCAAAGCAGATTAGGTCAGTGTGAGGACAGGATCTCAGCTATTGACGACAGGCTTGCAGTTAGCGACCAGGAAATGAAGGATTTCTCAAAGCTAGCAAGCAACCATGAGAAATTCAGTTTGCAGGATGTATTCTGAGTGATATGTTGAATATTTCTTTTAATAGTTTAAAGTGTGTTTTAGTCTTTTCCCCTCTTTTGTTGACTGTACAGATACAGGGTTTTGTTTGCCACATCCCTAATGCATATAACATACTTTGATCATTTCATAATCCACCCACCAACCCATTTGCCCATATAACCCCATCATCTTCTCCATCACCAAAAAAATCTGCCTTTTTTGTTTTCTGCCATCCCTCCTTTGTTTAACTCATTTATTTGTGTGTTATGTTTCTCATATAAGAGAGACCTTGCAGTATTTCATTTCTGTGTCTGGATTATATCACTTAGCATTATGGTTTCAGGTTTCCATTCATTTTTCCTACAATTGACGTAATTTTACTCTTTATGAATGAATCGCATTCCATTGTGTGTGTGTGTGTGTGTGTGTGTGTCCATATCCATTCGTCTGTCAAGGGGCATCTAGACCGTTTCCACGGCTCACTCATTGTGCTGTGCTGTTATAAATATGGGCATGTACGTTTCACTGTAGTATTATGTCCTCAACTCTTTTTAGGAATAAACCCAAGAGAGGAATGGCTGGATCAAATGCAGTTTCTATTTTAAGTTTTGAGAAATCTCCCCACTGGTTCCCATATTGGATTCAATAGACAGTATATTGTTTGATTTTTTAAAACTGTTTTAGCCAATCTGTGTCTTTTAATTGGAAAATAAAGACCATTTACATTCAGAGTTATTATGGAAAGGTATGAACTCTTTCCTGTCACTTTGTTGTCTTCTAGTTGTTTTGCATATCCTATCTCTTCCTCTCATTCACCTTTGTGGTTTGATGGTTTGTTGTATCAGAATGTTTGATTCTTCCCTACTCCTCATTTGTATCTCTATTCTTTTAATGGGACTTATTCTTTCATGTGTACTCTATTGGTGGTTATTTTTCTTCTTCTTTGAGTATAAGATTCCCTGAATTATCTTTTATAATGCTGATATATATATCATAAATTCCCCTAGTATATGCTTGCTTAGAAGATTTTTGTTTCTGTTTCAATTATGAAGGATAACCTTGATAGGTATAAAATTCTTGGTCAGCAGTTACTTTCTTTCAGAATTAGAAGCACATCATTTCATATCCTCCTGGCCTTTAGGGTTTACAATGAGAAACCTGCTGTTAATCTGACTGGTTTGCCTTTAAAGATAGCTCAGCATTTTTAATATTTTAATATTATTTCTTTGTTATGTACTTTTGACAGTTTGACAACATATAGACTAACTTTTTTCTGGCCATATCTATTTGGGGTTCTAAAGGCCTCCTACATCTGAATATCCATGTCTTTCCCAAGATTTGAGAAATTTTCTGCTGTTATTTCATTGACTATGTTTTTCACGCCCTCAACTATTCGTTCTTTTTCAGGTATGCCGGTTACGCAGACATTTGGTCTTTTAATGGCACCCCATGGATCTGGGATGCTCTCTTCATTCTCATTCTCATTCTCTCCCTTTCTCTGTCTCTCCCTCTCTCTCTCCCTCTCTCTGTTTGTCTGTCTGTCTGTCTGTCTGTCTGAATGTAACATTTCAAAACACCTGACTTTCAGCTCCAATATTCTTTGTTCTGTTTGCTCTAGTCTTTTGTTGAGGCTTTCAACTGAATTTTTATCTGGCTTCTTGAATTTTTAGTTTCCAAAATATCCATTTGGTTCTTTTTAAATGTCTATCTTTGTTGAATTTCTCATCATGTCTTGCACTATCTTATTTCACTCAATTACTTATCTGTATTCTCTTGGATTTCATTGAGCTTTTAAAAAACCATTCTTTTAATTCTTTACCAAGTATTTCATCCACTTCAGTTACTTTCTAACCTGTTACTATCAACTCTAGGAGATGTCACATCATCTTGCTTTTCCTTTCTTGTGTTTTTATGTTCAGATCTGTACACCTGTTGAAATCGCTATCTCTGCTGTTATTCAAGGGCCTTCTTAATCAGCTTTCTCCTAATGATATGTTCTGGGTGTCCATTTGGTGTGTAATAGTGAGTTTATTTCCAACTATACCATAGTGTAATCTCCCTATAATTTTTTTTGCTTTGATCAGTGGGTTTAGGAGCAGTGGGTACCACATCAGAGTCAGAGGGTACCTGTTATGGTTCATAACTAGACTCATGTTCTAATGGTCAGGGCCTCGAAAGGCAATTGTGCTCTGGTGGTGCAGTGCTGACTTGACGTTAGAAGGTGGGGTCTGGTCACAGGACGTCACTGGAGGCGTGACCTAGAAAAGTTCGTCTCCTTTCCTGCCTCCTCCCTTCACATTCTCTACTTCCTGGCTGCCAGGAGGTGCGCAGCTTTTTCTCTTCACACGCCATTCTGTCTCGGAGCCAACTGACTACAGACTGAAAAGTGAGCCCAAAAAAGACCTCTCCTTCTCTAAGTTGCCCGTATCAGGTAATAAGGAAAGTAACTAAGACAGACCCACTGCTTCTGCAGGTCTTGCAAAAGTGGGGACACTCGGGCAATTTGGCACCTGTGTAGTCATCAGAGTATGTGACATGCAGGCTCTGTGGTTACCCCTATGGTGCAAGCAGCTACCCCTCAGCGGGTGATGGGTGACACTGCTCCTGCTACTTAAAAGAGCTTCTGATACTAGTAGCTCCAGTCGTGGTGACAGGTGTGATTCTTGTCCTCCAGTTGGACTGAGGTGCTTTATGGAGAGAAACAGGACTAAGATAACAGAGCTCCAGCCGTGGCACTCAGCTCCCAGCTTTATCGGCCATGGACAACCTGACAAGCTATGGGTATGGATGACGTAGACTCGAGTAGGTGCAGGTCAGCGAAAGCTGTGTTCTCTCTGCTGCTGCAGCATATCTTCAGGAGCAGGACCTGACAGCCCTCACAGCGTGCCTGTCTGCGGGCAGATCGACAGCTGGGAGGTTTTGTGCCTCATGCCGTATACTGCAGTAGCCACCAAGGACCGAGCGTGACTGGGTGGTGGCCAGTGCTGGCTCAGTCCTCTCAGCTGAGCTGGGGATATAGCGTGGTGATACAGCACCCACCCAACACGCACAAGATCCTGGCACACGAAATCATTACGGAAAATAAAATAACAAAGCAAAACAAAAGCAACAGAAAAGAAAAAGAGACAGAGGAAAAAATTGGCACATCTTCCTCCCAGTGCTCAGAGGAGTGGCTGAGGGCAGATGACTCTGACCTGTGCTGAGCAAAGCCTCTGCAGGCCTCCTAGGCTTTTTGTCCCCCGCTAGGGATTGAACCCCGGCCCTTTATGCTGAGTTATATACCAAGCCCTTCTTTATTTTTCATTTTGAGGCAAGTTCTTGCTAAGTCACTGATCACCCAGGTTAGGCTTGAACAGGTAGTCCTTCTGCCTCAGCCTCCCGGATTGCTGGGATTATAGGCGGGCACCACCATGCCCAGCTCTCACGGTACATTTCATTAAGTTTTGGTACCCACCGGGTGTTGAGCAGGTGAGTCACAGCTGCAGCTGGTTAAAATGCCTCTAGGCTGCATGGCACTACAGAATGAGCTAGAGTTTTCTGTATTAAAGTCTTGTACAAGCCGGGTGTAGGGGCCCATGCGTTTAATCTCAGCACTTGGGAGGCTGAGGCAGGAGGATCATTGTGAGTTTGAGACCAGCCTGGGCCACAAAGTGAGCTCAAGGCCAGCCTGAACTGCACAGTGAGACCCTGTCTCAAAAACACCAATAAGTAGATAAACAAGTAAATAAGTAAAATAAAGTCTTGAACAGCTTTTTTAGTTTTGCTCTAAATAAACATAAGCTTTATTCTGGCATTACATTTCCAATTAGGATTATTCCAGTGGGTTACTGCTGGTAGACAGAAGTATATCTGAATTTTGTTCATAGACTTTTGCATCTAGACATCTGGCTATACTGTTACTACATCTATGCATTGGCTGATTTTTTTCCTTTGTATTTCCGGGTAGGTGATTATATGGTCTGTAAGTAATGTCGATTCTGAAATCTTTTCCAATTTTTATCTTAGTTGTTTTCTTGCTTATCTCTTTGACTAGGATTTCCCCTGTAAGATCAGAGCAGGGCAGTGTAACAGGGGCCCTCTTACAGCAGTGGGACTGCTTTTGTGTCAGCTTCATTAAGTGCACGTGGTATCTGGTAAGTTCTCTTCATCAGGTGAAGCTGGTGCCTTCCTATACCGCCATTGCCGAAAGGTTTTCTGCAGTATATTAGTGTTCATTTGATCTCCTGATTTAAAAAAAAAACTTTTTTCTAACATTAAGCCCTCCTGGATCCTTGAGATAAACCCTACTTGATATCAAAATGAACGCTGGTTTTGCTTAAGTTCTCAGGATTTCTATTCTGCTTGATACCGAGATAGTCACTTTCTTCCTGCCCAACTTTCCTTTGTCTTTGTTCCTCCACTCTTCTTGGCCCCTCCTCTTATCCCCTCTTCTCCCTGACCCTCCTTAAATGAGTTTGTTAGGGTCCATCTTCTTTGTGTGTCTGTCACATAGTTAATTTCTAGTCTATAAAAATGTATTCTCTTTAGGGACTATGAAGCCCAGACTCTCCTCCTCCTTCCCCTGGAGATACTGAGTCAACAGTAATAATAAAGAGGCTCCTACTTGCCAGAAGATCACAAAACTAGAGGCATTAAAGCCAGGGACGTGGCTCAGCGCCACAGCACCTGCCTGCAAGCACGAGGTTGTGAGGTCGATCCTCGGTACCAAAAAAAACAAAAAAGAAAGCTGAGAGAGAAACTCACTAGACCCTCTTGCCATAGTCTCTCCCCCAGGCATAGGACTATTTGATTAGAAAGGAAATTCTAATCTTTTAGCTTCTTCCCAAGAATTCAAGAAAAAGAGAGACCAGACTCTACACCAACAGTGCAGCTTTCCTGGGAGTTTGCCCACGGGACTGGCCTCTGTTTGCATGAGCTGGACACTGATCAGACCTGACACACTCCAGGTTCCTGGAGGCCACTCGGAACACAAGACTGAGTGTGTGAGGCTGCTTCAAGGACCATGGCGAGCCAGATGACAGGGGCAGCAAGAGAGTACAAGCTGAAAAAGGAAGCCTGCAGCACCTCTGATTGGGAGTCTACACATAGAACAGAGTGGACATCCACAGGAATGGTTTGGGAAGCCCCAAAACTCTCACAGGGCCGATCGGTGAAGCCACTTCCCTGTATGAAGCAGGTCTCCAAAGACTGGGAGACGGGGCTTTCTCCAGGTGAGCAGATACCAACACAAAGTTACAAGGAATGAAAAAGAAACACTGTGGGGAAATGGCCTGGTTAGAGGAACAATAGTAACCTGCAGAATTTTACCCTACAAAACAGAAGTATGTGAACTCAAAATAACTGTCATAAATACACTAATGCGTTCAGGAAAACTACATAAACTACATTAGAATTTCAGCAAATGGGAAAAATACAAATGAAGCAACCTGAAATTTTGGAGCTGAAGCTGAAGAATGCAGTAACTAAATTTAGAAATTCACTGAGCGGTTCAACCGTAGGACTTGATCTAGCAGGAGAAACAGGAAGCGCAGATGAGTCATGAATCAGCCAATCAGAGGAGCAAGAAAAAGAAATGAAGGAAGCCTAATAGGCTTCTAGGACAGCACAAGTGGAGAAAAAGAGAAAGAGAAACAGACAGAGACAGAGGGAGAGAGAGAGTTCCAAGGGAAAACAAAGAAAGGGACAGAAATCTTTTTTAAAGAAATAAAGACTAAACTTTCCCAACTCTGGGGAAAGAAATGGACACACAAATTCAAGAATCCCAGTGGACTCAAAGAGGAAGAATTGTAAGAAGTGCACACTGAAATATAATCCAACTGTCAGAAGTCACAGGGTTTTGAGAGTAGAAAGGGAGTGTTCACCTATGAGGGAAATTCCATAAGAACTGGTGACTTTCCTGGCAGAACTCTTGCAGGCCAGAAGGAATTAGGATGATATATTTAGAATGCTAAAAGAAAAATGCAGCTTAGAATGTTACGTGTGGCAATCTGTCCTTTAAAAGTGAAATAGTCACGATGCAGCTCAGTGGAAGAACATTTGCCTAGCACGTGCAAGTCCCTTGATTTGATCCCCAACTCTGAAAAATAAAAGCAAAGGAGAGATAAGACTTTCTAGATAAAAACTGAAGGAATTCATCATCACAAATCTGCCTCATAAGAAATACTAAAGATCTTCAAATTGAACAGTGCCAAGGCAAGCACAAGGTCATGAGTTCAACTCCAAGTACCCCCCAAAAAAACCCTTCAAATTGAAACAAAGACACTAAACAGAAACACAAAGCACAAGAAAGTATAAAGATCACTGGAAAGGAAAATAAATAGACACATATAAAATATCTTAATGTTGTCTAAATCACTTTTTAGAATAAAGGACAAAACTGTTTTCGAAAACTAAAAGTAAATTAATAGATACACAATATAAAAAGATGTAATTTGTGGCTTCAACAATACCTTTGGGGGAAGAAGTAGAAGTCGCGTTTCTGTATGTAACTGAATTTGTTATCAGCTTAAAACAGATAGTTACAACTGTCAGGTTTGATGTGCGCCCATGTTAATCACAAGAAAACTACAAAAGAATCAACAGAATGCAAAGGAAGGCAGCAAGAGAGGAAAAGGGGGCAGAAGCCCTGTGCAACAGCAAATGAAACCTCCTTTCCTGTAGATACCTTCAAGTAAAAATGGGTTGAACTCCCCAGTGAAAAGCAGAAAGTATCTGGGATTTTTTTAAGAAAAGCTCTAACCAGGTAGCAAATATAAAAGACTTATTTTAGTTTTAGATTTAAATACATATCTATGCTGAAAGTGAAAGAATGGAAAAAGATAATTTGTGTAACCAAAAGGAGTGGAGGTGGCCAGACTTCAACAAAATAGACTTTAAGTCAAAAATTGTCATAAGAGACGAAGGGGGATAACATATAATGATAAAAGCCCCAATTCATCCAGAAGATATAATGGTGACATTGAAGTACCTAAACATACAATGCAAAGACTGCAGAACTGAAGGGGAAATAGCATCACGAGTCACAGACTTTATTGTCCTACTGCAGTAACAGATGGAACATTCAGGTGGAGCACAGGGAAGAGCGGAGGGTTTGAACACCATGGGCCACATAGGCCTACACGGCACAGAGAGAACTTTCTCCCCAACACCAGCATGATACACACATTTTTCTCAAATGTCTGCAGACTCTTTTCCAGGATGGCTCACAAAACAAGTCTTAACAGATTTAAGAAGATTGAAGTCACCCCCAAGTGTCTTTCACAACTACAATGGCATGAAAGTAGAAATCAGTAGTAGAAGAAAACTAAAAATTTCACAACTATATGACAAACAATATCCATTTCTGAACAAACATGGGTCCAAGAATAAATAAAAGAAAATACCTTTAGGACAGGGGATACGGCTCAGTGACAGAGGGCCTGCCTGGTAATGTGAGGTCTTGAGTACAAAAAATAAAATATATATATATGAAACATATATATATTTCATACAACATAACAAACATAACACTTAACAAACATACAACATAACAAACATAACACAACATAACAAAACTTATGAGACCAATATAGAAAAAGCTGTAGTAAAAGGGACATTTATATTGATAAATGTATACATTTGGGGGGGATACCAGAAATCAAACTCAGGACCTTGTGCTTACAAGGCAGGCACTTTGCTGCTGCCCTAAATCCCCGGCCCCCAAATTTACACATTTTAAAAGATCTCAAACAACCTACCTCTGTATCTCAAGAAACTAGAAAAATGGAAAGTAAAGCCCAATGTTAGGAAAAATAATAAAAATAGAGAAAGAATAGGCAATAAAACAGTAACAACAATAAAACTAAGTTGTTTGTTTTTAAAAGATAAGCAACGAGAAAACTTCAATTAAAAGAAAAACAGGAATGAAAGAGGAAGCATTATAAATAATGTCACAGCAGTAAAAAGATTGAGACTATAAACAATTATGCACCAACAACCTGAATAACTTAAGAATGAATGGGTGAATTTTGAGAAACATATAACCTACCAAGACTGAATCATAAAGATACTGAACATCTGAACAGACCTATAACTAGTAAGGAAAGTGAATCAGTCATCAAAAATGTCCCAAGAAAGAAAAGCTCAGGACAGAACGTTTAGCATCCTACCAAACACTGAAAGAATTAATTTTGCTTCTCTGACACTTCCAAAAGACAGAAACAGAAGGAAAATGTCCAGATTAATTTTGTGAGGCACCTTGGTACCAAAGCCAAAACAAACACAGAAGAAAAGGAAACCACAACTATACATCCCTGATGAATAAAGATGCAAAAATTCTCCACAGAATACTAGCAAACTGAATTTAGAAGCACACTGAAAAGATCCTTTATCACAAGAACAAAGGTAGATTTATTCTTGAACCACAAGGGTAATCAATCTGCGTGACTCCGCATATTAACAAAGGTTAAAATTCATAACCACTGCAGGACACAATTTGCCTTTCCATGGAGAGGCATCCCATGAATTACCCAACCAGTCAAAGACAGAGACCCTGCAGAATCAGACAATCTGGACAGCCACTAGCCTGTCTGCATAACAGACTATTCTCTGGTGTTAAGCTGTTCTCTGGATTCTCCTCTGAACCAGTTGCAACATTTATTAACTCATGAGTTAAAGGGAAGTCGACATATGTTCATCCTGTATCTTTGAGTGACGGCCAATTCATCTCTCCCAATGAGCACTTAGCAGTTCTACCTAATCTCCTTTGCCTTTTACTACTCCTTGCCTAGAGAAAAACGTGATAGGTAGAATAAAGGGATGCAGTTTTATTCATTGTTTATTTTTTAGATACTGGCAATTGAACCCAGAGCCTCATGTATGCTAGGCAAGTGCTCTGCCACTGAGCTACCAGAAACATGGTTTTTTTTAAAGTATTGTAACTGTCTCTATCTCCTGGCTGAATTACATCTTGGTTTAGTTGCAGACCATAAAAAGTAAACAGCAGTTTAAAAAGAAAAAGCTCTAGGCAGATTGCTGTATTCATCCAGACAGTGTTTTTATTTGTTCAAATTCAATACAGCCATTTAGTGGTCACAGCCACAGCCAAGGTCTGTGTGTACACAGGCACACCCTACTTACACAAAAACAAAGCACACGTTAATAGTGAGACACAAACTCACAAATGCAGCTTTTAAAAGCCTAATGAACACTAAGAAATGTGGCAATGCCTAAGACAGGATCATTGTAGAATCTCTCTTCAAACCAGGTATGGTGGCACATGCCTGTAATCTCAGCACTCAGGAGGCTGAGGCAGGAGGATCTGTGTGAGTACAAGGCCAGCCAGGGCTACATAATGAGTTCAAGGCCAGTCTGAACAAATAATGAGACCCTATCTCAAAAAAAAATAGCCAGAAGCCATGCTGGGTCTGGGAGGAGTACAACAAGAAGCCAATTCACCCTTCCCGTAAGCCGTGCAAACCATGTGGTGCACAGGAAGAAAGAAGCCAGATTGCCCTCTCCATGAGTCCTGGTGCATGGGCTGAGAATCAAAAACTTTCCCTTCCCCTGCCCCCCATAAGACACCAGCTGGTTCAGAGGACAGGCTGGCTTGATAGCAACTGAGGTACAAAAGCAACTAAATGCTTGTATTGTTTGATTGACTCTGCAGGCCTGGGGCTGGTAGTCTGAATATCTACTAGGAGGATAGCAGTGTGCAATATAGTAAATATGGGAAATTTCATTCTGTCTTGTTTTCAAAATCCAATATTGTTCTCACTTGTTCTGATTTATTGTTTTTGTTTTGCTCAATGTTCTGTTTTTATTCTGTTTTATCTAATTTGATTTTACTATGTCTGATGGTATAGACAACTATTGTGAAGATAACAAGATATATTATGGTAGCCATTGTTGATTTCCTATTACCCTGTTTTGAAGTCCTGTACCACTTTCACTTTTCTGTTTCGATTGGCTTTATTCTGTTTCATTTTGTTAGGTTTTATTCTCCTTAAAAGAAAATTTTAAAAAAGTCAAAGAATCTCTCTTCAAGAGAATTTTTTTGAAAATTTAAAAAACCAAGAACAAACCATTGAGTGGTTTTTTAAATGCCAATTTTGTAAACTTTTATATTTCTGAATATAATTATATTTGAATGCAACATACAAATTTTAACTTTACATTGGCTAGAACATGGTTTTTAGGTTTGCCTCCAAAAAGTTCAGTGTCACAGAAGTCAATGGTTAAGTTACACTGCTTTTAAAATAAAAGGGATTGGGGGTCCCTTGTAGCAGTCTCTGCTTCTAAATACAGTTTATCACTTAGTGGCCTTAGATCAGCAATCTTAAAATGTTAGGCTCAGACACCTCTTAAGTGAATTTGGAAAATCTGGGTCTCACACTCCCTTTGTATCTGTAAATCAACCTCTAAAATTTCTCATCATGAGTAGTTGTAAAGGATATAAGTGCTTGCATACTGTAGATGATGTGTCTTCAAATAAAGCTGTCGCCTTCATTTTTAAATTTAGGCAAACAACTCTAAATATAAAAATTATTTGCAAACCCCTCTCTTTACAAAAATTAAATGGATGAAGCGGTTTGTAAACAATGGAAATGCTGCATTTTTCCTTTCACTCTTTGAATTTGTATTTTTATATCTCTTCCCTTTCTCAAAAATTTAGCCTACTTACCTTAGGCTTTAAATCACTTGTGTCTCTGAAACACATTCCTGTAATACTCTGTAATCATAGTATTATAAGCCTTTAGGTTTTCTTCTGGATTAAGCTTGATCAATAGACATACAAAATATAAATTTTAATATGCAAAATATTAAACATAGTATTAAACATAGTAAAACTTCATTGAAAATGTATCACTGACATGAAGAGGGCTTTTCCCTCCAGTTATTTCATCTTTCTGTAGATTAACATCATTTTTGCCATAGCCCAAGGTGCAGCTCTGAGTCTGCTGTTTGTTTTATTGTACTGGGGATTTAACACAGGGCCTCCACACTGAGCTTCAACCATGGCTTTTTTTTTTTTTTTTTTTTGAGACAAATTCTTGCTAAGTCACTAAAATACCCAGGCTGAGTTGCACTTGCCACCGTCCTGTCTCAGCCTCACAGAGTGCTAGAATTACAAGCGTGCACACCACGCTTGACTCTGTTGTGCATGGAGGAGTGTCTGCTCACACGGATGAGGTGCGTAAGGGAAGTTTTGCGGCCTCAGTATCACTGAGTCCTTCCAACTCCTTCACTGGCACATGTGAAAATGCAGAAACCTACTGGGTGTTCTGTCCACTTAATGAAATTAGAGAATTGGGAATCACTGGATTTGCAAAAGAATCTGTACCCTTTTTAGTCTTTCACTTTGCAAACATCCATATTCTGAGTTCTACGCCTTGGGTTATGATCTCATAGAGATCTTGGGTTATGATCTCATAGAGAGGAGATGGGAGAAGTTGTGTTTCTTTTGTAAACTGAGAAAAGAGCATTTTTGTCAGAGAGGTGAGTCTTAATAAGAAGTACACTAATACACCAACAGACAGATCTGAAAAGAGATGCCCTGAAAAGCTTCGCTATGGCCCAGACGCAAGGCCGGCTCGCCATCACCTTGTGACACAAAAACCACTGGCCTTGGTCACAGGACGTCTCAGTTACTAGGTTTTGTTGCCTGGCCACCTTCTTAGGAGCACCAGGCCCTCAGCTGCTCTCTGTGTGAACCAGTCACATGAACCACTGCTTGGCAACAGGCAGGGTTCTGCAAGCAAATGTGGAGAATGTGACCCTCGACCCTCCTCTCTGCCCCTGCATATCAAGTCTCACCATGGTGAAATTATCTTTAGGTAAGCAGAGTTTCCAAGCTCAGTGACCTACCAGACTCCCCACTCTATTTCCACATAACAACCAATATTCCATATAGTCCATGAGAGGCAGTAGTGAGCAGGGGTGAGGTGACATATGTGTGGTTGGGACTTGGCTCCACCAGTGCTGCCACCATCAAAATCTCCTGCTCCCTTGCATGATGTGAGTTGCCCATGGTTGACAGCCATGCCATGCTCATCTCTGCTGGGTGCTCAGGTTACGTGCTGCTGACAGCTCTGGCAAGAGCCACAATTTCCCTGCTCCTTTCCTGAGAGGACCCAAGACACATCACACCAAGAACCAGATTCGCATGTCCCCTTATGAGGGCGAGATGGAAGAAGCAAAGCAAGTACTCTCTAGGGGTAGACTCCAGTGATCATCACCGGAGGAGACAGGACCTTCCCAGCCCCGCTGGTGTTGTCACCTGCTCGTCCCTTCTCTGCATTGGCTGCATAGAGACTACACAAAACCAGCTGAAGAGATGCCTCTTCCGTCTACCCAGTGTCTCACATACAGTGGCAAAACTGTTTTAAGCACAAGGGGTGCTGGCCTTAGCAATTCAGTTTCAAAACAGAGGGAAATGAGCTGGAAGGGATGGACAGTGCCCCTGGGCTCCGCTGTGTACAGGCAGTGACAAAGCCAGGCAGTAGGCCCCAGCCAGCAGCTCACGGAGCACTGGCCATCATCCGACTCTTCCTGCCCTGCAGCCCTCAGCTCCACGCCTTCCCACCCAGCCCTTCTTGAAAGGTGCTTTGAACGCTGGCTACAGTGAGGACTGTGCTTCCCTGGGTTGCCGACTGCTGAATAAAATAGCAACTCCCCATCTGAGGACCAACCAGTGTCACAGGGCAGTGGCCCCACCCCGGATCAGGCCGTGGATGCCTGATTCCCAGCTTTAGGGAAGGTGGATGGCTTTCCTATATGAGCCATGGATGGATGTGGTCTGCAAGGCCAGGAACCGTGGGGTTTTTCAAGATCAAAGATCTTACAGCGTGCTTAGCATGTGAAAGTGCGGGATGAAGGGGTGAGGTTTGAGGTCAGACTGGGCTTAATTGGTTCCTATCAGCTGTTCAGTGATACACACAGGCCCAGCATTTTGGATAATCGGGAGGGGTGGGGCCCAAAGGTTTTTAGGACCAGATTCTACCTAAGCAAAGCACCACTTACTGCTAGTTTGTTCCTGTTTCGCGCAGCTGTTTTTCGTGCCCCTGCTTTCCTGAGCCCGACTCCCTCTGAGACACTGAGACTCTACTGACCCCACCTGCCTCCGAGACTGTTTCTCAACAGCCTCATTAGATCTCTGATGTTATATCTTGGAATGCAGAGGTGTAAAGTCCCAGCCAACCACAGGTATGATCATGATCTAGATGGTTTTGCCCCTCTGGGAGTGACTGCATTTGAGGTCTTCTGTGACATCCCGAGGCCTGAGCTATTAAAGCTTGCCTCCTTGCTCCAGAATATTGCATAGCCTAGAGTTTCCTTCACACCTTTCATATCCTCATAAACCTTGTCTGTGGACTCCAGGGTTTGCCCAGCAGTCTCCCAGCCACTCAGTGGGGAACTAGGGATGAAGAGCAGGGGCAAGGGGCTGGCCTCCAGCAGTCTCTGCTGTCTGACTGGTTTTTAAAACAGATCCCAAAGTCTCTACACCACCTCCAGTAATACTAGTCACAAAGCAAGGCTCTAACAGTGATTAGACATTGTCCTGCTGATCAGATTGCATCACATAACCATTTACTGTGGACTCCAGCAGGTCCAGGCAGGAGGTCTGTCCAGCCAGCCAGCCAGCTGACGTAGTTAACGCACTCCGGAGTGAGCCCACTGACCAGGGCACATCTTCTCTTGACCCTAGTGGGATCCAGTGGCCTTAATTTTGGAATCATTTGCCTTTTAGTTAAAATCTTTTTCAGAACTAGATGAATTAGTTCCTTACATTCACAGCCCATCTTTGAAAGTCGGTTACAGAATCTTGGGCCATTAGAATCTTGTGGGTCAGAAAAAAACCCTATTTACCATGTAGGCCATGCATAAAAGGCTTAACTGATTGACATTTCTGTTGCTTTTATTTAGTAGGGTTTGGAACATGAGAGGCCAAAACAAGGAGATCATTTTTGGATCCTCTATAAAGAATTTAAGTTAAGAAACTGTCCATTGTGGAAAAAAAAACTAGCAGGAAGTTAACCCAACCTGTGCGCTTTGGGCCTTCTTCACACATGTCATCTTGAAGGCAGACCTGGGGAGAGGATGGTGTCACACAGGAGTCTCTCCCAAGGGCCGGACAGAGCACAGTCCTCCACGTGCACCCACCACACCCTTCCACACATGCTCCAGCCTCTAGGAGTAGAACTTGCTGTTGCTGACTCTCTTCTCTCGCAACCTGAAATGAAACAGATGCCACCATCACCAGCAGGGCAGACGGTGCAGGCTCCGTGCAGAACCCTGGACACTGGGGGTCATTTATGCCTGGACAGCACGGGGATGAGAGTTGGCTCCTGCAAGACACTGCAGCTCAGAGAGGTTCGGCCGCCCGGCTGCTGTAAGGGGGAGCAGCTGCCCTGAGGACTGACCGGAAGATCCTGTAGGGGGCGCTTGGCACAGTGCTGCCCTCGGAGGCTGCTGTTAGCATCCTCACCCAGAGGATGCTTGGTTGCCTAGCTGCTCTCGGGCATATTGAGAGACGTGGTAGCCCGGCTGTCCTTCCAGCCCATCCGCTGCCTTGGCACAACTTGGGCAAGGAGATCGTCCCTGATCTCCAGTCTCCAGCCACTGGCCTGGCCTGTTCTGGGAGCTCAGTGAGGACTCCTTAAAAATCAGTGGTCATCAGAGCTGTGGTAGAGCACGTGGAACATTTGTCATCTGCATGAGGACCAGGGTTCCATCCCCAGCACGACAGCAAAATGGTCATCTATTTTCACTGTCACATTGAAATGTCCTTCTAAGATAGAAGAAAGTTCTACTTAGGGCATGGAAGTGATGAAGGTGTTACTTTAAGTTCATTTATAGAGCAAAGAGAACCAGAACCCAGGGCCCTGAAGAATTTCTAAAGGCCGCATGGGTGGGTGTCCGGACCCGCGGGTAAGTCAACGAAGACCCTAGAGGGGGAGTGGGGATGAGATAGGACAAGAGACACGAGAAATGGAGAGAAGACAGGATTCTGATCAAGCCTCGTTTATTGGCAGGAAATGATGGGCATTTATAGGGTACAGAGAAAGAAGGAATGAAGCCTCTTGACATCAGCAAGTAACTAGGCAACGATGGGTGGTCTTAGCCTAGTATCAGGGAGGCGCATGGCTTTGGGAACCTTGAGAAATAGACAAGGTATGCAGAAACAGAAGCTAAACTGATATGATAGCTACTATTATCAAATGAAGGTCAGTCACAAATCTCTCGCAGAGGTTTCCCACAGGTCCCCCTTTCCTTTAAAAATAAAAGCTGAATATCCTTGAGGAGACTGTGCATGTCTTGGGTAAGGTAGCTTCCACATGAGGCCAGCCTAACCTTACCCGTCACTGGAATGCAGAGCAGCGTGAGGCTCTGTTCCTGTCTTAGACGGTGGTCAGTGCTACATGTGAGCTCCAGTTGCCCATCTCTGGCTTTCCAGTCTAGCACACCAAGGCGAGAAAATTATTTGCCTTTATAAAGCAGCATCATAGCGCAATCTTGTGGGCTACGTGTAATTTTCTCTTTTAGCCATGTCGAGCCTGTGATAATGGACCTGTATGGGTTGCATTTTTATAGCGTCTATTTGTTGTTTAATAAAAGCCATCAATTTATTAAAGAGAAAAGGCCCTAGTGAAAGCAAGATTAGTACCCCAAGCAAAGGCCCAAGTAGGGGGAGGCGATAGGGTAAGATCTCATTTCAGGCACTCCAGAGAGGGCTGTCAAATAATTCCCTTCTTTTGATCAGATCTTCTTGAAGTCTCTTTATTTTATCTCGGACAATGCCGGACTTGTTTGCATAGAAGCAGCAGCGTTCCTGCAAAGCCAAACAGATTCCTCCCTGTTCTGCCGTGAGAAGGTCTAATCCTTTCCTATTTTGGAGGACTACTTTTGCTAGAGAATCTAATTGATCTTGGATATCTTGAATACTGCTGGATAGGGCCTGAACATCATTTATTAATTGATTTGAAAGTTTGATGTGGGATTGCAAGGCAACTCCCAGCCCCACAGACCCTGTTGCTAGAGCTCCTGAAATGCCTAACCCTACCAGGAGGGGGATGAATTGAGCTGCTCTTTTAGTACAGCTCACAGCATAATCAAAGCTGGGGATGGGAACAGGTTCATCCCCCGGTATAATATCTATGTCGGGTAGTAGGTAGCCAGGACACATAGCCCTGACCAATTATTAGGCAAGAATGTGAAGGCCATATTTCCCCCACAGATAAACATTTGTCCTCTAGTGGGACAGAGAGGAGAATTGTAAGTAGATATCTGACTGTAATTAGTGAAGGTGACAAAACCGACATCTAGATCAGAGCCAGCATTATGAGATTTTCCTTGTATACAGTGAGGATTGTTGAAGCTTATAGGTTGTACTTTAAAAGGGAGGCTGATACCGCAGTTTAAGGAATTTTTTGTGTAATATCAGATGGGGTAAAGTTTGAAGGGATGGCAAGGGGCATTGTATTGCCTATGGTCATACATAACCAACAATCTTTAGCTAACTCAGGATTGGAGGTGTTTAGAACTTTATGTGTGGCTTTTAGAATTTTAGAGGTTTGGGTGTCTAGATCAACTCCCCGTGACTTGGGGAGTGTTAAGGGGTGATAACGGATTTTTGGAAACATGTCATCTATAATTTGTTCCATCCGTTTTTGTGTCCTGAATTCCCTGAGTGCATCTTGTGGTCCTCCTCCATCGGAGACATGGACAGGAGCGACCCGATGCCAGCAGACAGGCTGACCCATTTCATCTGAGCATAGAGCTTGGGCATACTTTGCACCTTTCAAACCTGCAGGTGTGTGATCCCAATCACCTCCAGTAGAGCCATGGAAATTGCGTTGAAGAATGGCCACAAAATAAGTAATATTGTTATGTCCTAAACACTCCTGAAATGACTCATAACAGAAGAAATGAATCGATTCATGAAAGGACGTACATTCATCAGGACATGGTCCTGGTTGTCCATTAATTGTGGGAATGAGAGTAGGCTTGGAATAACATATGTAACTCTGTGTATAGCCCCTCCCATACTTTGTGTATGTGAGAGGTATGCCACTTTGTTACCACAGTCTGTAGACAGGGTGTAACTGGTGGGTCTAATTCGAGTGTTACCTCCTTTGCAGTCACATGGAGCACCAAAAGGGCCATCCTTGTTCAGTAATAACAGGCGAGCATCCTGTGGGTTGCCAAACCCACTTTTTACTGTTGTAGAGATCGTCAAAATCTCCAGTAGCAGGATCCAGTTTTTCAGTTTCATTGCCTGAAAGAGAAATAAAAATTCTCTCAGGGGTCCTTTTTGTCCCTGGAGTCGTTTGTGATGTCATCCTCTATATTTTGGACTTGATCTATTTGCTTAACCAATTGTTCTGGTAGCCATCTTGCAGATTTCATTGTTTTAGAATAAATGCATACTGATCCTCGACCCCAGATGAATACCAGGTCTGGGCCGTGCCATGGGTTAGTCAAAGGATCTTTCCACAACACCGAGGCATATTGTTTTTGTGTTTCACTATGCCAAAAGCAAGTGGCTGCTGAGTGTCCACTGCTATCCAAATAGCTGTGTATTTGGCTTGTTACATTTGTGGTACCTAATGACTCATGCTTTTCTCTCACTTAATTTATTAACTTCCCTAGTGTTAAACTATCCTTGCATTCCTGGAATAACATCTACTTAATTGTATTATGCTTCCGTAAATAGCTGGAAATGGCTTGCTATTTTTTTCTTAAGCTTAGCATCCATGTCCAAAGGTGATATTGAACTGTGGCTGTGTAGTGTGGATAGAGGGTTGGGAGGCCTTTCTCTGGTTTGATATGGAAATTACATAGCTTGAAAACACTGCAAATCTCCATTTTCCTATTTATTTTAGTGGCATCAAATCAGAATTACAGAGCTACCTCGATTCATGAACAATGTTGTTTGCAAACAATTTGGTTTGCAAACAGAAGCATTCAGGAAAATTTTGTTTTTATCTGCAAACTCTGCATTAGTAACCAACACAACCATGGCCATCTTTCTTGCATGCACATGAATTCAGCCCCTTTCCCCAGACTCATGGAACAAATTAAATTCTTGAGCCAAGGTCCCACTGCATAGCGTCTTACTTATCTTTCTCATTACTGGGATAAAATACCCCACAGTATAAATTAGAAGGAAAGGTTTGTTTCTGCTCACAGTTTGTAGAGCTTTCAATCCATAGTCAGCTGGTTCTAAGCAAGGTGGCATGGCAGAGGAGAAACAGCCCATGGTGTGGCAGGCAGAAGGCAGCTAGCAGCAAACAGTGAGCCTACTTTTCCCTTTTATTCCATCCAGGTCACAGGGCTTTGGGGCAGTACCATGCACACCCAGAGTGGGGCTTTCTAACAATCACCTGAGCCTTCAGCAAACCCATCAGCCATACTCAGAACCACAAAATTCCAATCAGTGGCTAATTTAGTACCACACACCCTTAATCCCAATGTCACACACCCTCAACCAAGCGAACTCCAAAAGCCCCACCTATGAACACATGAGGCTTTGGAGGACCATGTAGATATAAGCCATAACATATGTTCTTGAAATTCTAATAGACTTCAACTAAAAAACCATCTAGATCTAATACTGCTCTCTCTAATAGGTGTTTTATTATCTTTCAAGTGGCTTCTATATGACTTTGTCTCTGACTTTTCTTTCTTTTCTCTCTTTTGTTCTTTGTTTTTTTTTTTTTTTTTTTGAGACAGGGTCTTATTATGTAGCCCAGGGTGGCCTTGAATTTACTATCCTCCTGCCTCAGCTTCTTGAATTCTGAGAGTACAGGTATATGCCACCAGGCCCACCCTGTGTCTCATTTTCTACTGATTTTCAGAACAATTTTGTACTACTTACCTACTTTAAGGCAATCACCTACGTGTGTAGTTTATTACCCAGTGCTCACTGCAGGTGCTCACTTTCCAGTATTTATTCCTGGATACTTTTGCTCTTGCTGTCTTCTTATATTAAACCATAGTTTTTTTCTATTCTCGTTTTGTGTTCCATTCAATTGCCTTTTATCTCTATTTGGTTTCTCTTTCCTTCTGGTGTTTTGAAAGTTCTTATAATGAATACTTAGTGCATGAGACCTTACTATGTATCCTGTGAGATCCAAGCACTTTCCTCTTCTAAATACAGGCAGAACTGAGAGACCGTAGACTCGATTCCAGATCATCACCCCGGAGCAGGTCTGATGAAGTTTTTAGTTTCCCAGTGCGTGAAAGTTACATTTACAATATACTATAGTTTATGGGTATGTAATAGCATTATGTCCAAAATCAGTGTACATCTCTTAATTAAAAATGCTTTATTGCTAAAAAATGCTACTAGTCACGTGAGCCTTCAGCATACTACAATCTTCCTGATACTAGAAGTCTGGGCTGCTGCTGAGTGACCAGGGTGGTGGCTGTTGAAGGTTGGGGTGACTGCGGAAACAGGGCTGTGAAGTTTACTGTGTCGACAGACCCTTCTCTACAGCACAGACTGCTGTTTGGAAACATTTTATCCACAGTGGAAGTTATCTCTTTTTTTTTTCTTTTTTTTTTTTTTTTTTTTTTTTTTTTTTTTTTTTTTGGTACCGGGGATCGAACTCATGACCTCATGCTTTACAGGCAGGCGCTTAAGCCACTGAGCTAAATCCCCGGCCCGTGGAAGTTATCTCTAAGGTGGGGTCTGTCCTATCAAACCCCACTACCTCTTTATCAGGTTTATATAATACCCTGAATCCTTTGTTGTCATTTCAACAGTGGCCTAGTACATCTGCCAGGAGTGGAGTCCAGCTCAAAAACCACTGCCTTCACCCGGCCCTGCACAGCAACTCCGCATCATCCTGGTCTGACCGTGAGAGTGCAGTGACTCAGTCACCCCTCAGGCTCCGTTTCTATGTCCAGTTCCCTGGCTATTTCCTCCGCTTCCCATGAAATCACCTGTGAGGTCTGAAATTGGCTTCTTCCCAGTTCCTGTTAATGCTGAGAGTTTGACCCCCACTCCCCCTAAAATCACAAACGTTCTTAATGGTGCTGGACACAATGAATCCTACCCAGAAGGTCTGTAATTTACTCTACCTCGAGGCATCAGGAGAATCACTATGGCAGCTGTAGCTTTACCAGATCTATCTGTTAAGGTTAGAGTTGGAGGTTAAAGTTACTCCTTGATCCAGAACGGTTGTTGCTTGCATTAGCAGGCATGAAAACTACATTTATCTTGCTGTACATCTCCACTACAGCCCCTAGGTGACCAGGTCCATCGTCACCGAGCACTGACAGTGTGAAAGGGATCTTTATTCTGAGCAGTAGGTCTCCTCTGTGGACTGAAATTTTTCCTAGTAAACCTTGCTGTGAACAGATGTGCCGTCATCCAGACCTTGTCCTTACATTTGCAGAGCACAGGCAGAGTAGATCTGTGTACTCCTCCAGGGCCCTAGGATTTTCAGGATGGTAAATGAATAGTGGCTTCGATTTTAAAGTCACCAACTGCCTTAGCTCCTAACAAGAGAGGCAGCCTGGCCTTTGGAGCTGGGCCCTGACTTCTCTCCTGCCGTGAGAGCCCGAGCTGGCGTCTTCTTCCAAGGGGAGGTGTCTCGCCAGCACTGGGGATGTTGTTGGACAGAACTGCCCTCGGCAGTGACCTGAGCTCTGCCCTTTTGAGTATCTGGCTGTAGAGTCCATCAGCGCTTGCTGCTTTGCTTTGCCTTGCACTGTTACTTGATAGGGATGGTGTCTTTCCTTAAATCTCCCAGCCAACCTCTGGCAGCTTCACACACTTGCTCTGCAGCTTCCTCACCTCTCCACCTTACAGCTTTGCAGACAGTCAGGTCCTTGCTCCGGATGAGGCCTTGGCATAGAGTGGTGGTCTGATCCATCCAGCCCACTGGAACTCTTCCCCAGACCAGCAGTAAGGCTGTGTCCACTTCCTTGTCGTTGGTGTGTTCCCTAGAGAAGCATTTTCAGTTTCCCGAAACCTTTCCTTTGTATCTGCAGTGTGGCTGGTGTAACGGGCCTGGCTTTCAGTCTAATGCAAGTCTCCATGTGCCTTCCTCACGAAGCTGAATCTTCTAGTTCTGTCCTTAGCCAGACATGTGGGCCTTGTTTCACTGGAACACTGTAGGGTCATTACGTGTGTCTCAGGGAATAGAGAAGCCAAGGAGAAGCAGAAGGATGGGATGAGCAGCCAGTGGATGCGGCCCTCAGAGCATGCACGGTACTCCCCAGTCAAGCTCACCGTCTTCCGTGGGTGTGGATGGCGCCAAAGCAATTACAGTATTAACGTGAAAGCTCACAGGTCATCCTGTTTGAAATGCTGTCAGAATCGCCACAATGTGACACAGAGACACAAAGTGAGCACAAGGTTGGGATAAAGTGCACCGACACCTGCTCAACAGAGGGTTTCCTCAAGCCTTCTATGTGTTAAAATAAAGCTGTGTCTGTGAAGTGCCACAAAAATGAAGTCTTTCTGTACAGTTAAGTGTTTTCCCACTTCCTGGGTAATGTACTTGCATAAGAAGTTCTTAGGCTCAAAATTCTGATTTTCAAATGGTGAGCACTCTCAGCATCTTTTTACTTTTCAAGTTTTACCAGGACATAGCCACATAATGACTTATGACTTTATTAGTTTTTTAAATGTTAAAAAAATTTTTTTCTGACTTAGTAAACAAACAAGTTTATAAAGTTCCTGAGACAAAGAAGAAAACAGAATCCATTATGCATTTGTGTGGTTTAAAGTTCAGTATCTCTTAAATCAAATTATAATCGCCTGTCCTTGGTAACTTTCTTGTATAAAGGGTCATCCACACTCTGAAAGATTGTTCTTTACCTGGTGGGCTTGGTAGAAGCATTTATTTTATATATTTTGGTTCTGTGCTGTATTCTGATGACTCTTATGGTCCTTGGCAAACCAAGCATTTGTATACTCTTAATGCTCTTTAGATCTGTTGATAGTAACTTTCCTTCCCAATTTCCCACTAAAACTTGTGTCCATTCTTGTTTGTTTGGTATTTAGCTTTGTCGTGGCCTGGGTTTTCTGCTTGTCTTTATTGTTTGCTTGTCTTTATAATTTGCTTTTAGGCTTGTCTCTATAAACATTGCATAGTTGGATTTAATAAGAATTCAGCCCATTTAACAAATTAAGTATAAATTTTTACCCATGTCATTTTGATCACTACACATTTTCATTGCATTTATTTCTTCTTTCATCTTTTAAAATCTTATTTTTATTTCTTGGTCAAGTTTCTGTTTATCTTTTTTTTTTCTTACTGCTCTTTTGCTTCTCAAGTTTTATATTGGTTCTTAGTTTTTCAACAGTCCCAATTAAGTCCCACTTTTTCACATCAAAAATCTTAGAATAAATTTACCATCCCCAAGACATTCTACTGTATTTGCCTGAATCCTCGGTCACCAAAGTTGAACCTCCAGGACACCTATACCTGACCTTCCAACACCCAACATTTCCTCATAATTTTTAGCTTCTGATTATGGACTTTTTATTAGAGTATATTTCTGTTTCTAAAGCCTTGTGTGAGATTTACCATCACCAAGTCTTAGTTACAGTAGCATCATCCTGTAAGGTGTAATTGTACTGTAGTATTAGCTATTCCCCGATTTCTCTCTCTCTCCTATCCAGAGCTCTGTCTTCTGAATAAAACACCATTAATTCGGGGGCTGCCTCGACACTTCCTGCGTGGGCCTGCAGCACATATCTGGAGTCGTGCGTGTCCACAGTGCAGTTCTGTTGCCCTGACACGGGAGTGGTGGACACTCGTCCTCTCATCTTCCAGCCTGGCGATGCTGTGTCTTGCAGGCTGCAGTGCAGATGGGCATGAGCCTGATACTAACCTGACCCATTTTTCTGTAGTGTGCCAAGAAGTCAAGGAACGTTAAACTCTTACTAAATTATGACCAGGACTAAACTATGAATGTGTTTTATGTTCCTCCCACTTGGGAAGTGAGCCCCTTTGAGAAGCAAACCAGAGCACATCTCCCCGTGTGAATGTCCCCGTTAACAGCTCCCAGCCTGTCCTTTCCTTCCTGATTCCCATCTCATGGTGCTGTGGCCCATGGTGTCTCATGGTGCTGTGAGACTTTTCTTCTGCTTTACCTTTGGGGGTCACGAACATGGACCCCTTTACTGATAGAATAAGGATTCTTAGATTGAGGAAATTAGTTTTGTTTCCAGACCCAGAAGGCCTTTCCCAGAGCTGTCCGGATGTCTTTGGAAGCTCCTAGGACTTACAGTCCCATCTGACGCTCCCAGGCTCGGCGTCACCTGCCAGCCACCTGTCCAGGTCTCTCTTCCTCCGTGGCCTGTGCCTGTCTTCTCAGCCTGTGTTCATGGTCTGCGTGTTCAGTAGCTGTGTCTGCATGTCAGGCTTTGGGTGAGGGGCAGAGCAGTTTCTGCTCTGTGGACCCAGTGGAACACAGCTATAGCTGGTGAGGCCCAAGGTGGGGTTCTGTGTGCCTCCGGGTCTCCCCAAGTGAAGGAGAATAATCCTGAACCTTGACAGCTCAGCTCAGCTCGAGCACAGTGCTCAGCTGTCCAGGATTCCAGAGTGTGTGCTGTGGCGGTTCTCCTAAGGGACGCGCATGTCTGCGTGGCTGCACCAAGAACCCCCAAAGCACCTCTTTCTACTGGGGCTCTCTACCCTCTGTACCCAGCTCCCAGGCCCCAACCCAGAGCAAAACAGAGCTCACAAGAACAGGATGCCGGAAACCCCGGGGAAGCCAGTTTTCCCTGCCGTCCCCCTCCAGGTCCTGGCAGTGCGCCCACCAAGGATGACTCCGAGACACTCCAGCCTCCAAACTGCCCCCCACCCCATTCATCTGACTCCCACCATTTAGATCAGTTCAGGGAGGCTGCTTCCAATTAACAGAAGACCAGACGTCACACATCAACCTGTTTACTCAGAGAGCAGTTCAACGTCCATCACAGGAAACGCTTTTGTTCTTCGATCTCTCATTCCATTACTAAATATTTAGCCTTAGCACACAACTCTTCATCATAGAAAGTTACATAAGGACCTTCATTATTTATGACATAAAAACACTGCCAACCCTGAACGGTGGGAGGTGACTATGTGAATCAGGACCAGCATCTGCTGCAACAGAGGCTTTGAAAATCCTAACATGGAAACAAAGTGCTCAGAGTCACCTGTGAAGCAGGTATGAATTCAGTGACAGAAACGCCCCACCCAAAGATCCAAAGGGCAAAGAGACCAACCAAGATGTTAACGGTGGTTCTCAGATTACGTGTAGTGGGTAATGGTGCTAAAACTGCTCTCTATAAACCACAGGTACTGCTAACAGTAAAAGGCTGCGGATTGGTAAAGTAATCGTGACATGTAAATGGCTTCCTCGGCAGGGGTATTAAAGTGTTTGCTGACATTTTCTGGGGCTTTAAACTCCATCTCAGTGAATGTTTCAGGAGTAAATTCATTGAAGCCTTCGCCGGGTCAGTCACCTGCTCAGACAAGCCTTGCTAGAGGCTGTTTACCACAATCTGTCCAGCGCCCAGATGATGATGGTAAATAAAATAAGGTTCCATCCTGGGCATCAAGGAGAGAGCCCAGGTCGAGCAGATGTCCCCAGCTCGGCTCCCAAGAGAGAGGCCCTCATGCCCATGTGGATGGGAAGGCCAAAAGGCACCTGTGGGTGGCCAGAACCATGTGACGGCTGTGGCATTAAACAGAACCTTGATGGCCAGCAGCTGCAGTGAAATCACACCCTTTCAGACAGCTCTGCACTAAACTTGGGCAGGGAGGGGACAGACTGCTCTCAGAGCCTGCGCAGGGCCCCACGCCACTGTGCCTCCTCTGCAGCGGCCAGCACGGTGGGCTTCCCTCACCAAGGAAACCAACGCTGAGGAAACAGTCTCCTTGAAGGTATATGCTCTCTGCTGCCAGTCACTTAACGGTTCCTGGTTGTTTATGACAGCTTTGCACCACACACACGCTGTCCTGCCACCCCCAGAAACCATTCCCATTGCCTGCGCTTTCTGTGGAGGGGCTGCAGATGGGGTTTATGCGCGCAGAGGGGCAGCACTGGTTCCCTCTCCAGCAGCAGAGAGATGAATCCCAGATCCGGCAGGCAGCCGCTCTCTGCTGTCCTCTTCCCCATGTGAAGGTTTGCAGCTGTGTCCTGGAAGGCGCCAAGCAAGCAAAGCACTGCTGAGATCTTTCAGCCAAAAGAACGACCGACTTCACTGGCAACTGAATTCTCTACCTGGAAAGCCACCAGGATGCGACAACAAAACGCACGTCCAGGGCCAGGACCAAGCCCATATCACCCCAACAGGGGCCAGAACCAGAATCTCTTCGGTTTGCCCAAGAGAACCCGAGGGACCATGAACACCCCAAACTAGGCCAAGCTTTGGAAAGATCTGGAATACTGGAACTAGCTACACATCAGGCATCACAGAAACACTTGCTGCGTGTGTGTGTATCCATGGGAGAGGTCGCCACTAAGCTTCTGAAGCTGGAGAATCACAGTATCCAGCATCCATGGGAGAGGTCACCAGTTCTGAGGCTGGGGAATCACAGTATCCAGATCTTCAAACGTCAAAGCCAAGCCCCAGCTACGCATAGCTGCTCTGTTCTTAACCTTTCCTCCCGATCACATCCTTTAATACCACTCGGTGAGGCCTGGACCTTCCTGACCCACTTTCCCCTTGCAGCCTGCTCACCTCCACCTCGTGAGCCCGCTCTGCAGACAAACGCACCTGTGACAGAGCCACAGGACAGCTCCCCAGGCCCCAGGGTCCACACTACTGGGCAGTCTCAGCCGAGCACAGTCTGACCCGAGGGCCCCGGAACTCAGACCTGGGGTTCCCTCCACACTGCTCCCTGCCCTTGCCAGGCTGCTTGGCTGCCTCCGCACCCAGCTTCCTCCTGTGACCATTGAAGACTGTGCCCATGCCTCCTCCAGGGAGCCTCCCTGACTGCTTGTGATGCTGGGGCTCCTCTTCTGCGTGTGTCCTGGTCCCAGGGCTGTTACAGCAGCCACACCCTCACCTGCGTCCAACCTGCAGCCACCGTCTCCTTTTGGCCCTTTTTTGAGTCCAGAGAAATTCTCTGGGGCCACATGAGACATCTAATACAGTTAATGTAAGTAATAAAACTTTCTTTTAAAAGTTTTTATGGTAACATTTTTTAAGATCAAGGAAAAAAAACGCCAGGCTGCGGCTGGGTGCACCTGCCTCACAGCTAACCTGGAGTCACGCTCCTGGCTCCCTCTCCCCAGGGCCTCCGGGTCTCCCTGCCAGCTGTGCTGTGCGGTGGCAGCATGAGCTGAATGAGGGCTGGGGAGCAGTACGTTCTCCTAGTGATGTCACTGTCACCCTCTTCGCCTGCATTTCTCCAGACCCAGCTCAGGTAAAGGCTGTGATTCAGGGTGTCCTTGGCCCGTGTGCAATCACAGCATTTCTGTCCCTCTCAAAAGGGTCTTGGTTTGGCCAAAAATTATTTGGTGTCCTCGGCTTTGTAAGTTTACAGTGGCCTGATGCAGGCAGCCCACTAGGCGGCACCGTCTCCTCCAGAATGAGCTTGATGAGGTGGGCTGCTTACCCATAATCCCTTGCTAGGAGACCTACACTGGGGTCTTAGTTCCTCCCTAGACAACAGCCTGAGGACCTCGGGAGCTGCACATCTGTGTCTCCCTCACACAGGACCGCTGTGGGGCTGGGAGTTGTTGCAGGGGCACCATGAGGGGGCAGTGGCAGCCTGGGACCACTTCTGGCCATGCCAAGCAGAGGGGAGCAGCCTTGCCAAAGCCAAGCCTCTGCATTAGGGGAGGTGGATGGACGAGACGACTGCTGGCAGACTGGGGCCGGGGCCCAGCATGGAGTGCAGGGGCTCAGACCCCGGCAGAGGGGCCACAAAGGGCAGCCCCAGGTTCCCGCTCCAGCTGTAGTAGAGCTGTGCCCTGCCCTGCTTTGGATTTCAGGGTCCAGGGAAGAACAGCTTTGGGGTGAGAGATTCTCCTGACTTTAAAACAAGTTTAGAATCCCCAAGGAGGGCAGGGAAAGGCCTCGCACGTGAATGCAGTAAGACTGTGGGCCTGGGGTCAGAGGTCTGGGTTCAAATCCCAGCCTGCTGTTTGACCCTGGACAAGCTCCTACCCCCCTTCTCTGTGTCTCGCTTTCCTCCTCCATAAAACACAGCTCCCAACAGAACGGTTACGGTTTGGGCCTAAAATGTCCCCCAGAGGCTCATGGGTTCAGAGTGGGGCTCTGGGCAGTGACTGGCGGTGACTGGGAAGGGAGCGGAGCAGAGGTGTGGCTTAAGGGACTGTCCCTGACCCTGACCTCTCTGGCTCTCTGCTCCCCAGCTCCCCTGGAGGAGCAGCCTCCTCCTGTGCCCCTCCACTGTATGCGTCTGCCTTGGAGCTGCCGACCACTGACTGAAACTGAGCCGAAGCACGTCCGTCCTCCTTTAAGGCGATTCATGTCCAGCATTTCGTTGCAGCAACAGAAGGGAATGCCCTGACCTCACAAGGTCATCGGGGAGTAAGTGAAGCGCTTTGGATGTAAAGGAAGCGCTCACGACAAAGCTCCACACACTGGGGCTCAGCATGAGCTGCTGTCGAGATTTCTCAGCTCCAGCGACCTCGTTGGGGGGAGACACGTCGGTCTTGTCAGTGCCTGAACCTCTGCCCAAGGTCGTGGCTAAGGCCACGACCCGCTGCTCTCAGACACAGCGCCACTCGCCTGGGGACCTGTTGGCAGGCAGCGATGTTTCTTCCAAGATGAAGAAAGAGAAGAGCAAACTACTAGCCATAGTAGCAAACCAGGCCCCTGCGCCCTAAAACTGCTTGCTTCCATGCAGGGTGGGGCTGTGGACCACAGCACAGGACTAAGCAACAGCATAAGAATCTGAATTTAAGGTGACGTGCAGGCTTGTGCCGCAGGAGGAGCCTGCCGCTGTGTGACCTGGAAAGCCCCAGCGGCCACATCTCTCAGGTGGGGACAGTCAGTCTCAGCCTCACAGATTTGGTTATGTGATGTGTAACGGAAGTCAGTGGAGTGCTGAGGACACGGGAGCCCTCCGTGAACAGCAGCTGCAGGCCCAGGTGCAGTAACATGCAGCACACAGGGACGCAGAACCTGTATGACCACTGTCAGGGCTGCACCCACTGCCCCTCGTAGAGGATGGGCCGCCTTCCCGGGGACTCAGCATGACAGGTCAACACCGGTCCAGACGGTCAGACAGAGGGCCTCAGCCGAGTCAGCACGGGTGACCACCAGCCCCCGGCCCTCTTACCAGCCTCCCGGCTCCTTGGACACGTTGTGGATGAGGGCGCCGCGGCAGAAGCTCAGCTCATCACTGCGCTTGGCTTTGTAGTCGTACAGAGCTTTCACGGTTCTCTGAGGCTTTCAGGAAAACAGAAAGGAGAAGGTCAGATAGAGGCCGCAGCCCAGGAAGCCAGCAGCATCGCTGGTGCCATTTGCTTGTCATTTGGGAGCCCGAGGTGGCAGACATTGTGGTTTCACCGCCATCTGCTGGTGAGGAGCTGGCACTGCAGAGGCGCTAAGGCCCAAGTGAGAAGCAGATGGTAACCCGACTGAGCAGGTCAGCCCAGGGCACCTGGGAGTGAACACCCTGCCCCAGTCCCCCGACAAAGCATTCGCCCTTCAGGCTAAGCCACGACCACCACCTCGAAGTCCTTGGGGCCGCCATCCTCAGCTCTCCCAGAGGTTCAAGGGCAGCTCCACATCCTGTCCACCTGGGGACCTCCCCACTATTCTGACCCGGGCCCCTTGTCCCCAGATTCTCTTCTGCAGGACCCTCCATTCTGCAGAGCAGCTGCGGTGTGGAATGCAGAGCAGCGGGCTCTGGGTGGGCAGGGAGAGAAGGAATGAGATACAGCTTTTCTTCTGCTGCTGCCAGGCGGGTGCAAACCCCACCAAAACGCACACCCACACCGCCAGGAAATATTCCCGGCAGCCTCAGAGATCAACACAGTGCTTAGATCAGCAGCTTCCCTCTGCACGCACCCGAAAGAAATGGGAAGAAGGACTTGAGAAGTCAGGAAAACCGCTCCTCAGAGACAGCAACAGGGTCAGATACAGGTTCAGACCACCACACTGCTCCTTCCTAGCTGCGTACGCTGGAGGGTCTCTGGGCCTCAGCTTCCCCATCTGTGAAGTGGGTGCTAAAATCTTATTCCCCAGGATTTTGGAGACACTAAACGAGGAGATGCACATAATGACAAATGCAACAAGGACTTTTGACCCACAGCGTCCCCTGTAATCCTCACAACCAGGAAGGAAGCAGCCTTGTCCAGACTCCAGCTCCGCAGCACAGCTGTCCTCAGCAATTACTGGACCTCCACACACCCAAATCTCATCCATACCATGGGCATCTCCCCAGCTCCGTGGAGGAGGACTCATGAGCCAAGCTCCTCACAGCTTAGGACAGTGCCAGCTGCGTGGTCATCAACACACGGTACCTGTTACCGCTGGTCTGCTTCTCCCAATCCCAAGGTCTGAGAGGGGGAAAGTACAAAAGGCTCCCAGAGTCCTGTACGCAAAGAAGTTCATGCTAGAATTAGCTGGAAGAGCAATCCTAGGACCGGCCCCGGTGACCACTGATGGAAACAGCTAAGCTAGCAGGGTCGACTCGATGTTCTTCAGCGTTAACGCCACGGTAAAATCCCATCTACACACCTCACCTGGATGCCCCAGCCTTCCAGGCCTGACAAAGCAGCCATGAAGATTCCCAGGGCAGAAGGCCACAGGGATGAAGCAGCAAGCGACAGAGCAGAATAAAAATGGCAGGTATGGGGGAGCGGGAACAGCAGAGAAGGAACACCCCAAAACACACCAACTACTCCTCGGGGATGGCAAGGCCATGGCTGGTCCTTTGTCCTTCTTTCTGTGTGCTTTTTAAAAATTGAAACTTCAGTTTTCAAAATGACAGTCATAACATTATCGTGAGGGTTCCAGGCTGGCAGCTTGACTGGAAGCTCAACACGCAGTCATGTTCTAGAGGGCCCTTCGGTTTACACAGAAAGTCTTCTTCCTACGGCTTGGTTTAGGAGTTTTCAAGTTGGGAGATTTCACTTAAAACATTCAGACTTCTGGCTTGTCTTGAGAACTCACAAGACCTGGCCTGGCCTCCCAAAAACTCACTCCAGCTAAGGACAGCCACCCTGAGGGGGAAGGGTGTTCCTTAGGTGACTATGGCCACCCACCCCTCGCCACCAGCTGACATATGACCAAATGCCAGCGAACTTGCACTCTCATCACTGTCGTGGCAGAATTGAGAGACTGGGAAATATTTCTCCCACCTGGGCGGCTCTACTTGCAGTGTTATCTGCCTGACCTGTGGGATTATCTGAGTTGGCAGCCCTGTTTTATGAAATTACACTTAAAAAGAGACACGAAAGCTGTTCAAAGTAAGTTCCAACTATACCACCCCCACCACCACGCAGGAGAAAGACACCCTGTCTGCTTGACGTTGCTCTTGAGGGCCCAGCTAAACCTGCAAAGCCGCTCCCTGGGGAAGAGAAGTGACCCTGCTCGTCACCCAGACACTCCTCACTTCTAATAGAAGATTCTGTCACTACCAATTGCCCTTCGCACGTAACTTGCCAAGGATTCATTTCTTGCTGGAGATTTGCATTGGCCAAGGATTATAAATTTTAGAAAATACTGTCTCTGTCTTTCAGCAGAGCCTACCAGCTGGGCCCCTTGCTAAGCGAGCACTGTACAATAATCACAGGCCAGAGGAAAAATGTGCTGTGGCTCTTTCTCCACCAACTCTGACTAAATTTGAGACAAAACCAGAGCAAGGAGGAGCTGGGGGCTAAAAGCAAAACCCATCCCCACCTGTGTGAATCCGAGACCGAGGCAGGGTGGGAATCTGAGATAATGCTTGCATGGTAAGGAGGTCAGCGAACCAGACAGAATTTATAAACACCTCAGGCTCAGTCAGCAAGCGAAAAACATTCAGAAGACTTCTAATTGGAAGACGGTTGACTCAAAGGTGGTTCATCAAACCCAGAATTTTAGCGAAGCACAGCTGCGTGAGGATGGAATTCTATTAACCTTTTCCCTGAAACTGTGTTTGCTGTAATTGCCAATCATCATTTCTTCTTTTAAAAAAAATTAGTTTTTGCCAGATTTTCCAGAATGTTCCCTTGCTCTGTTCCTAATGCCATGGGGGAATCCACGGTGATCTAGAGAGGTAGAAGACTGGGATTGTACCGTGGAAGGCTTGATCTCAGCCGGCTCCACACGCTCACACTCATCAGAGACCAAGTCCGTGTCTCTTTCTCAAAAAAAGAACAAAGAGAAGTAAATAGAACAGCCTTTACCCCCGCCCAAAACAGGCCTTGTACCCAGCAGGGCCGCAGGCTTCCTTCCGGTTCCCTGTCCTTTGGTTGAGAGCTGAAACCTCGTGAATTTATTGGGGCTCACGTGTATAAAGAAGTGTCCCCGCAAATCAGAAAGACTCCTGTGCTGGCCTGCTGTGTGCCAGCACTGTGCTCCTCCAGGAAGGCAAGTCGTAAGCTCCCACTGTGTGCCAGATGCTCCCACAGCTGGCAAGGGCCCACTGTGTTCCTTTTCTGCAGGTTCTATGTTCACGGACAGCACACAGGAGTTTCTGACAGCCCACCAGGGCACCCCGGTCGTAGTCACACCCAGAAACTGCCAAGTGCCACCCACAAGGGCCTCTCCCCAGAGAGCTGCCCACACGGACACCAGCTTCCTGCTGCTAAGCCTCTCTCCTGCCTCTGCCCTCTGCCCCCCACGTCCCCCTCCCCTGCCTTCCTGTTCCTCCAGGGCCACAGCAGTCCACTCTCTCCACAACCAGCTGCACCACCCTCCTCCCTCCCCAAGGCCTGTTCTCTATGTTCAGACATCAGTGGCACTTCCATCCTCTAATGGTGGCCTCCTCAGACCACCCCAATCTGCTGCAGCACCCCCTTATCTCCCACCGCCCAATCTTGCTTGCTCCAGTGGAATCCTTGCTGCCTGAAACATCCAACTTATGTCACTGTGAGTGACTCTCACTCCCCCTCCCCCCTCATCTGGGACCTAAAGTTTCCAAGACCTGGCAGTCAACTTGTAACACCAGCTGAACTGAACAGCGTGGTGCTGGGTGTGCATGGCCCCCTGAGGACGGCTGCCAGCATAAAAAGGGGACCTGGAGAGGAAGAGTTGTTGCCGTTTGGTGCCGCTGGTTCTCCTGTTGCCGCTGGCTCTCCTGGAGGAGCTCCTGAGCTTCTTCCCTGATGTGAACTCGGCTGTTCTCATCGTCAGAGGAGCTCAGGACTTTGTTGTCACTGAAAATAGCTGCAGGTCACTTTGGGGGAGCCCAGGTCTTTACTGCCCTCCTGGCTCCAGAGGGGAAGCTGTGTGCCATTTGGTCTCCAGGAGAAGCTTGTCACACTGGCTTCCTGATATAAACTCAGCTGTTCTCAGGACCTCAAGACCTCATTGTCTCTGAGGATGGCTGTGGTACTTTTGGGGGAGCCCTGGTCCTTATTTTGAGCACCACTTCTTGGCTCCAGTGCAGAACCTTCAGCCCGCTGGCACAGCTCCTTCATCCCATTGGCACAGACTTTCTACCGTCACCGCTGACCTTTGGGACTTCCCAGCAGAGATCCATGAAACAGACATGCATGAGTCATTACTGTGGGCTCCAGGCCTCCAGTTGGACTCATGGGGGACACTGTCATGGGCTCTGGGTCTTCAGCTGAATTCATACACTAAATTAAGTTGAAATGGATCAAAGATCTAAATATTAAAACAGAAACACTAAATCTACTGAAAGAGAAGATAAGTAGAAATCTTGAAGACATAGGTGTAGGCAGAGAGTTCAAGAACAAAACCCAAACTGCAGGGGAAGTACTTTAAAGAATCTACAACTGAGACCTCATCTTATTAAAAAGTTTTTGCACATCAAAAGAAAATCAACAGAGTGAAAAGAAAACCCACAGATCGGGGGGAAATTTTAGACAAATGACTTTTATCTACAACACATAAAGAATTTTTAAAAATCAGGTCACCCAAATTCAAAGACCCAATCCAAAAATGGGCATCTGAGATGAATACATAATTCTCAGATGAAGAAATACAAATGGAAAATACATGAAAAAATGTTCCACATCATTGGTCATTTGAGAAATGTAAATTAAAACAGCACTGAGATTCCATCTCAACCCAGAGAGAATGACTATTATCAAGAAATCAACTAATAACAAATGCTGGAGGGGCTGTGGGGAAAGAGGAACACTTCTCCACTGTGGGTGGGAGTGCAGACTGGTGCAACCACTGTGGAAATCAGTGTGGAGATTTCTGAAAAACTAGGATTGGAAGTCCTACTCAATCCAGGTATTCCCTTTCTGGGTATTTTCCCAAATGAACTAAAAACATCATACCTTGGCAATATATGTGCACCCATGTTTATAGCAGCATAATTTGTAATAGCTAAATCTTGGAAACAACCCAAATGCCCAACAGCTGAGGAATGGATAAAAAAGATGTGATGTTTCTATATAATGAAGTACTACTCAGCTATAAAAAAGATAAATGTGGGCCGGGGATTTAGCTCAGCAGCATAAACATCTACCTAGTAAGTGTGAGGTCATGAGTTTGATCCCCAGTACCAAAAACAATCAAAAGAAGTATAAACTCAAGGCTTTTACAGGTAAATGACTACAACTTGAGACCATACTCATAAGGGAAATAAATCAGATTCAGATGTAAACATCATATTGCCTCCCTAGTGTAAGAGACTGAAAGAGTAAATAACATCCAAAATCTACGATAGATATTGTGAAAGGGAAAGAAACTGCTCAACAAGAAAGAACCACTGGATTGAAGAAAAGAAAAATGAAGGAATATATATATATATATATAATAGCTAACATAATGATACTACTAATTTCTCTTAGTTCATTGAGGAGAAAGGTTTGTGCTTATATTGTTTGATCAACTTTCCATGCCTCTATTTTGTAATCCAAGTAACTACTCTGAAGATAATAATAGGCAATATATTAACCACTAATTCCCTCTTGTTATGAAATTTTATATCATTTTTATTTTTTTCTCTTAAAAATTTTTTTAAAGTTCACAGACTAAAAATGAAACAGGCTTCAATTCAGCCTCTACTGTGCCCTCCTGCAAACTGCTCCCCCCCCACCGTGCCTCAGTTTCTTCTGCTGGAGAAGCACAGATAATGCGAATGCCCCAGAGCTGCCGAAGGTGACAGGAGCTGGCACAGACCACCACTGTGTGTGTCTGGAACTCACTGGTGTGGCGGCTCTGCCATCACTGCTGCTGTCACACTGCTGAGGCCCAAAGCTCCACCCTCGGGCTCCACCCGCCCTTCCCACCCTCCCCTGGCAAGCGTGTGCCCCCAGCGCCTACCTGAAGGTGATGGCGTAGGAGTCCTCCAGCCCTTCCTGCTTCCGCTCCCGCTTCCGGATGAGGAAGGCTCCATCCCGAGGGATCCTCATCAGCATGTCCTCCGCCTCCCCACGGCTCAGCCCGTCATAGTACCACCTGCACCGGCAGGGAGAGAGCCAGGTGAGAGCCCTCGAGGCTGCCAGCAGCCACTGCAGGAGCCACACCGTGGGCTCCGGGGAGCACCAGGATGTGGTCCCAGAAACAGTCATAGGAGCCACACACGGACCTGCCCCACTGTGGTCCCCTCCACAGACTGATTCTGAAAAGAGGCCAGGAGACCGAGTGGACCTGGGCAGAGGACGGCGAATAAATCCATTTATCCACACTCGCCTCGCAGCCTCCCAGGGGGCTGCTCCCTCTCTGGGAAAATCAGGTGAACACACGCAAGTTTGGGAGGTTTTTTTGTTGCTGTTTTTAATTTAACATGTAAAATAGCAATTTTTATCAATCCATATAAAAATTTTAAAAATACTAAAAAGTTGCTCTGAGGCATTTGGCTTCTTCCAAAATTCAAATTTTAACGATCTGGTTAAAAATTATTTCTTCATTGCCACAATGCACTTGCCAAGCATAAGTTGATACTGGCTTTACTACACAAAGAAATGTAGGGAACTCTCTTGCCAGCCTTTTCTTCTCCCTATCCTCTAACAGGAAGCGGCTCGGACAAGCAGAAAGACAGCACAGGGCCGACACTAAGCTCTGAGAGTCAAAGCAGGAGACCTCGGGACCACGAGGGCCAAGCCGGAGGGGCATTTGGGAGGAGAGGCGCAGGGAGAGGCAGGCAGAGCCGCGGCCTCCGGGAGTCTCAGCCTCCCGCGGGCCAGGGGCAGGACAGGGCCGGGTGCATGGCCTCGTGGGTGTCCGCCTCCCGCCCGGACGTACGGCTTGGACTCGTGCGGGTTGGGGTTGGGCACCGGGTCGGTGAGCCGCAGCTCGAACTCGGCGCAGCGCAGGTGTGACTCGCGGTAGTGCTGGATGAGGTCGTAGATGCTGCTGAACCTGAGGTTGTCGGTCAGGTAGTACTTCACGGCGCCGTTCTCCACGGTGGAGC
>PVJX010000662.1:0-77505 GCA_004027295.1 Dolichotis patagonum
TGTTTCTTTTGCTGTGTAATTTTTTAGTTTGATATGATCCTTTTTGTTGATTCTCAGTATTATTTCCTGTGCAAATTGGGTTCTGTTCAGAAAGTCCTTGCCTACACTGATGACTTAAAAGTTTGTCAATTTTGTCTTCCAGCAAGTTAAGTGTTTCTGTTTTAATACTTAGGTCTTTGAACAAGCTTGATTTTATTGTAATACATGGTGAGAGATACAGGTCTAGAGTCAATGTTCTGCATGTGGATACCCAGTTCTCTCAACACCATTTATTAAAGAAGTTATCTTGTCCCCTTTGTCAAAGATCAAATGACTTAATATGCTTGAAATTGAATCTGCATCCTGTATTCTGTTCCATCAATCATGTCTGTTTTTATGCCTATGCTATGCTGTTTTATCACAATGGCTTTCTAATATAACTTGAAGTCCAGTACTGTGATGCTTTCCACTTTGCTCTTTTTTCCCAGGATCGCTGTTGCTCATCTGGGTCTGTTTTAGTTCCATATGAATTTTAGGATAGTTTTCTCAAGTTCTGTGAAAAATGCTGTTGATATTTTGATTGGAATTGAAATAAATCTGTATTTCAATTTTGGAATTGTGGGGTTAGGGGTATAGCTCAATGGTATAGCACCTGCCTGGAAAGCATGAGGTCCTGAGTTCAATTCCTGATACCCACAAAAACAAAAGGCAAAACTTTGGAAATATGACCATTTAGACTATATCTGTTCTGCCTATCCAGGAGCAGAGGATATCTTTCCATTTTCTGAAGTCTTCTTCACTTTCTTTTCTCAGAGGGCTGTAGTTTTCACTGCAGTCTTCTGATTCCTTGGGGAAGCTAATTTCTAAGCATTTGATTTTTCTTAGTACCATTGTGAATGGTATTTTTTCTTAATTTCTTGATCAGTGAATTCATTACTAGCATACAGGGATACTACTGATCACTGTGTAGTTGATTTTGTGTCCTTCTACATTACTGAATTTGCCTATTAATTCTAAAAGTCTTTTGGCAGATTTTGGGGGGTCTCTATGTAGAGAATCAGATAGTTCTCAAATAATAATACTTTGACTTCTTCCTTTCCTATCCTTTTTATTTCTTTGTCTTGCCTAATTGTTCTTGCTAATGTTTTAAGTACTATGTTGATCAGGAGTGGTAGCAGTGGACATTCTTGTCTTTATATAGCTATTTAAAGTCTCTTCTTGATATTTTTAATAACTGGAGACCTTGGGTGGTTTCTTTGGATCGGTTATTGCTCATGTTGGTTACGTCTCTTTCTTTATATATCAAGTTTCTTTTATGTGCCAGATAATATATTTGAAAACTCATTTACTTATAAAAATAGAGTTGTAAATAGTATCATCTTCCACCAGAGATGATTTTTCTCTGGCTTTTACCAAAAGTCTATGAACATTAACAATCTTGAGTTACCTTACTCCAGTTTGAGGCACTGAGAATTTCAGAGCTGCCCAGTGACTCCATACAGGTAGGCTGATGTCTTGAAGGGTTCTTTTAAATCTAGTTCTTTCATACTCAGCATACAGCCTTCCTGAGTCTCAATCCAGGTTGAGGATGATTTTCCTATGCATATATCTCTAAATTTTGATCTTCTCCTGAGCCATTCTTCACTGTTTTCTTAGCTTTCCAGTGCCTTTGGGCAGCTTTTTGTTACTGTTTTTGTTCAGCATTTCTGGTCCTCGGCAGAAGAGTCAGCCCCGAATTAGTAAGTCCATCAATTCTGGCACTATACCGTATCTCACACATAAATCCTATTCTACCTTCCAACTCCAGAACTTCGCCCACCCCCACCTCTTCTTTGGAGACAAGTTACTAGCAAAAGCAATTGAAGAGTTATAGACGTTTTTCAAGAGGAGTTAGCTTCATGTTGTCTCTGCCGCGGTTTGGCTTTGGCTTCATATCCTGGTACTAATAACTAGGTTATTATCTTATTCCTATGAACAAATCCTAACCATTTCAATTCTCATAAATTCATTCTGTCCTTTTCTTTGTATCTAAAGTCAATGATCTGTTCCTTCCAGGAATGGATCTTTATGTTGCTCATATTCTTCTAGTCATGAACTGCATTAACTCTTCATATAAGGTCAGACTCTATCACCTGCCAGTCTTCCTGAGATACCACCTGCTGGACCAATCCTGAGTTGGCAACACCTGACATCCTTCCTCTTTTTGAGACACTCTGTACTCTTCTGTCCTCCTATTAGCATTTCCCCAAGACTGATCATTGTCTCAGACACCATCAACAGCAGGGGTCTGTCCTGTAAATCTAACCTTTCCCCTAACCTTGCCTATTCAGGGATGTCCTAATCTTTAACTGGCCTCAGCTACAGCCAGGCCTGACCAGTCCAGCAAATCCCATCATAGCTTCTTTCTCCATACCTAGTCCTACTAGGAGGTAGCCTAGTCACAACATAAAGTGAAGGAACTGAATCACAATGAGGGTCAGCTTATAGCATTCATTAATTTCCTTGCTGAGTTGCTAATTTTTCTTCTGATAATATGGCATCCAGAGTGAAGGAAGGTGTGTTAGCCAGCTTTCCCATTGCTGGGACCAAACACCTGATACTCAATATATAATAATATAATATTCTATACATATTATATAATACATATATACACATATTATATAATAATATAATATATTATTATATAGTACATATTATATAATAATATAATATAATATAATATAATATAATATAATATAATATATTATTATATTACATTATATTATATTATATTATATTATATTATATTATATTATATTATAATATTAATAATAAGAAGAATGCAGAAGGGCTGCCTCTGCACTGGAGAGCCAAAGGACAGTCAAAAGTGAAAGGTCTGAGGTTCTCTGCAGAGTCCCATGAGAGTACTTATCAGCAATCTGAAAGATCTACCCTGCAAAGCTAAAGAGTTTGCGCTGGAAGCTTGGAGATGGCAAGGGGCTGGGGATTTAGCTGAGAGGCACAGTGCCTGCCTGGCAAGCACGAGGGCCTGAGTTCTATTTCCTGGTACCAAAAATTAATTAATTAATTAATTAATTAATTAAAGCTCCACTAAAGAAGCAAAAGTGAGACTTCTTTCCCTTCTTATTCCATCCAGGTTATAATCTTATTGTTAGATGCCACCTACACTTAAGTGGATCTTTCCTCTTCAGAAAGTCGATCATACAGATACACAGAACTGTGCTGAACTAATTCCCTGGGCATTTCTTATTCAGGTTGGCACTACACTTAACTTATCCAACTCCTACAACTTACAGAAAGAAATGTTTTATTTGGTTCACAGTTTCAGACAAGTCAGTCCTTGTTAGACTGGTTCAAGGCAGAAGCATCATGACAGGAAGACACGGCAGAGCCATGCTGCTCAGTTCATGGTGACCGGGAAGTAGAGTATAGGAATGGCACCAGAGAGGAAGGAGCGAGGGACCGGGTATAGACCCATGATCACAATTTATGTCCCACCTTGATACAGTCATGCATGTGTTTTATTAGTAGTCCTCTAGGCAGATCCCAAGCCAATCAAGCTGATAATGCACAAAAGGGGTAGGTACTTTTTTAAGAAAGTAAAATATAACATTAAATACCTGATTATCAATAAATTCAACTATTCAGAAGACATTGGCTTTAATGTTTCTATCAAGTTCAATTTTTAACATTTACCTTATAACAACAATACTAGATCTAGGATAATAATTAGTTCAGGACCTAGCTAAAAACTATAAAAACTTATTCCTTGGATAATATCTACTTGTAATGAACACAGTACTCATTTTTATGTAAAGACTATTTCTGAGGAAACCTTTATTTATTCATTGTGCAAACATTTATTTAGACAGGCTCTGAGCTGGGAATACAGAGAAAAGAAACAAGAGGCATTGTCCTCAAGGGGTTACTGTCGGCTGCAAGATGTTGACAGTGCATTATGCTGAGGGTCATAGTGGAGAGCAGTATGCACAGAGGGACCCTGAGCCTGAACAGGACAGGAAGCAGTTAAGGAAAGCTTCCCAAACAGTGGAACTGGTCAAGGCAAGACGGTCCTCGGTCAGTCATTTCTCTTCTGACACTGTTGACCGATTTTACCGATACATTTTCTAATCTTCAAAAGCAGGATTCAGCTCTATGGGTCTGGCTGATTGCTAAGTATACATAAGTAAAGTTTGAGCTAATGAAATTTAAACTGGTCATTTTTTTTCCTCACAGTCAAGTGAGTCCATCCTCTACTCAGGAGTACACTAGAATAAGACTTATCTCTGGCCCTCAGTTTCTCATTTTACCTGCTCAGTTTCCACATGCAAAGATATCGTTATATGTTATTAATACTGGACAAGCTGATCCAATGTCCTTGCAAAATGCCCATTAGGACAACTGGCCAGCCATACTTCATTATGTCTGCTGTACATCTGTGTTTATCTACCAAACAGCGAGTCAGTAAGCATTTAATAATCTAAAAATATGTGCCTGATTCATAGATATTATAGACTTTTTACGTCTAGGTCCTATGCTAAATAATACACTTATAATACAGGTAAGTGGAAAGGAAATATTTTCATGAAAATCTAAGCAATATATTCTTACTTACTGCAAAAATCACCATTGGCTATTGAAGATGTGACAATCAAAGACAAGCTAACAGAATACTACAATGATAAATGTAGAGGGCCAAGGAGGGTTGTCTAAGCAATGGTAAGTATATGACCATGGAGTCCGACTGCTATCAGAGTTGTCATTACTTTGGACAGTCAGACACATGGGTAAGGTAGCTTCCATGCCCACTACCTTTACCAAGGGGTCTTCAGATGTGGGGTCTCCCATTCTCTGCCACAGCTAGACGGACCAGCACTTAAGAGCTGATCTTAAGCTCTTGAATTTTAAGTATCCAAGCATTTAACTCAAGAATAGCTAATCTCTGTGTTGGTCACCAGCTTTAGAAAGGATGGGCACAAGAACTGTTTCTAAATAGAGATGATTGTGGTGAACCTGATACATTATATTTTCTGTGTTGGAATTTCATGAAGATACAATGAGCCAGTTGATAATAAGACCACAGAAATGACACCAAAAGTAATCAGTCTTCAGAGGCCTTAAATCTTGGGCTTGCTCAAATTAACAAACTCTAAAATAAAACAGAAACTAAATCAGATGGAATAAGGGAGGTAGCTAATCATTAATGGAATGAAAAATGCAATGAACTTTTGCCTGTAAGGAAATTCCAAGAAAACCAGGCATGGATAGAATAGGCCTGGATTTTGAAAGCCCTCCAAGGACCCAATCCCATCACAGACTCACATGTCACTGCTTTCCCAAGTTTCTGTTCCTGGGGGTTCAGGTTGTACCTGATCTGGCTTCACTTGATAGAATCACCAATTCTTGATGTCACTGGAGCATCACTTTCACCCCAAAAAACCTGAACAATGTGATGAGAAAATTCCATTTCCCACAGTGGGAAGATTCAGGAGGCCACTCTATGCATATGCATAGGTCAGTGTCACTGTGATACATCACTTTGGGCTGAGTCTCCTAAAGCACACAAGCTGTACCCAATGCCAGCTGCCGGAGATGTGGACTCATATCTGCCTGAAGCAGATTAGTCATGATGAGACAAAGGTGTTACTCAGAAGGGGCAGGTTTGAAGATGAGAAATGTCAGAGGCCTTGGGAGAGGAAAAGGAAGGCTTCTCCCTGTGGAAAGAAGAACTCAAATCCTCTTTGGTGGCCCAGAAGACAAGGCCATGCATCCTTAGCCTTGAACCTCGTCCCACACTCTAGTCCCCCAGATCTGGGTCAAGACAAGTGGGTGGGTGAGAAAGAAGAGAGGTGTGAAGTGACAAATCTCAGGTGACAAACAGGAGAAGGGCCAAAGGACAGATTGCTCCTCCAGGGGACACTGCACACTGTGTCCACACTTTATGCAAATAGAGTCCATATTTATGCAAATACCCATGAGAACCTTATTCATTGCCAGAGGCAAAAAAGGTCAGGTGGGAAAGAAAGACAAAAAAAAAAGAAGACTATTGACTTCCATTCTTACTCAGGCACTATTTCATTGCCCAGTTTAAATGCATAAGTGATAAGACCTCACTGCCTTCCTTTTTTTGAGTGAAAGAGTTGAATTGAAACACAAGACTTAGAATGTTGAATCTTTAGGAAACTCAATCCAAATTACAGAATCATAACTTTCTTTATCAGGACCAGAGCTCTTTTTGAAATAGCAAGTCTTAATGACACTTAGGATGCCAAACCCAGATACCACACGACCTCTCCATCCTTTGCTGTCCCCACCCTGGTCTCTCTTTCATGCTGTCCCCCATACTACACACCAAACTCCTTTCCCAACTTTCACCGGCTCATTCCCTGCAGTAGGGTCCTGAGAAAAGACTAGTACTCACTTGATGCATCTTTCCTGCTAAAATTGCCAAACATCACACAGGTATCTTCAAGCTTTCACCTAGAAGGATAAGTATCTCATAATGTAAATCCAGGCAGATGTTTACTTTGAATGACATGAGGCAGAGGCCTTCTTTTGGGCTTCCGAAGCCAGCTACAAAGTAACCCCTTCCCTCACCGCACTAGTGACAGTTAGGACCTGAGCCCATGTTGATGTCACCCCCGCCAAGGTGACTCTTCTCATCCTGGGAATTCTTAATTCCATGTGTTCATTTTTCCTTTCAAAACGGTCATGACCTCTAAGGCAACTCTCTTAAAGAGGAGAAAAAGGTTGAATTGTTAGGAAACAGCTTCCCTAGAGGCATGACCATGGCTGGCTTCTAGAATTCATTTTCAGTTAAGCATTTTAGAACCATGTTCCTTGTGGTTATTAGCACAAGTGACAATAGCCTTTTCCTCCCAGAGCCACGCAGATTAAGGAAACCTAAGACTACATTTCTAAAATTGCTTCCATTTCAACCCACAGAGAATCAATACAAGAGAAGAGCATCACCTTACACGCTAATGTTATCCAAACTCAAATTCATTTTTGATGGATTGGTGGCTGCATTTTCTTAAGGCCAAAGCAGGATAAATACCCATATTTCTTGAGAGTCTTTCTTTTTCTCTGTCATCCAAAACCCCCACAAATGGATAGTGCAGTAAATGCACTCACACCCGGTCATCCCTTCAGGACATGATCGGTATGGGAAACTATGTCCAGTAAAAAGATACCAGGGCTCTGTAAGGCCAGCAGCCAGCACTGTCTACGTGACTCAGGAGTCCCCAGTTTGATGGGGTCATGGCACAAGCTGCAGAGTGCCTACAGCTTCCAGTGCAGATACAGACATCAAGACTGTCCATAGCTACTATTGGACCTGGCCCCAACCCGCCTCCTTTGCACTGCCAGGGTACCTGCTTCCCACCAACATTGTGAATTTAAACCCAGTTCTGGCCTTTTGCCTAGGAACAATTGTGGCTTAAAGCAAGAGGTTGATGAAGCCCTAGTCCCACATTTTCAGGCTTGGTAGCCAATCACTGCTGGTCATAGATAGCTGCCTTTCTTCCCTCATTTCCCCCAAAAGCTCCATCTTCAGCTTCTTATTCTTTGGGTCTCAGCTTAGGAAACTCTCCTCTTATGACTCCATTGTTGAGTCAGGTACCCTCCTCTGTCCTTCATTACACCCTGGCACACCTCCACCATCACAGTGACTACTGGGAACAGCAAGTGGCTGTTGTTTTGCATATCCCACCTCTGTAATCTGAACCACCTGAGATCAAGATCCATGCCTAATTCAGCAGCAAATAAATGCAATGCCTGATAGAAAATAGATAAAATTATACAAGAAGATAGAGAGGGAGGAATAAAGAAATGAATGAATGAATCCCCTGCTTGGTCCTTGTCTTAGTCACTTTCTTATCACTTATCACCTGGCACTTGACATTTGAAGGCAGAAAGGTGTATTTTTGGATCACGATTTCAGAAATTCAATCCAGGATTGTTTTCTTCAAGGCAGGCAGGGCAAGGTAGAAGGACCTGAAGGAGCAAAGCTGCTCATGCCATGGCAGCCAGAAAGCAAAAAGGGAAGGAGCTGAACCTTTCCAGGTCACACACCCAGTAACTTGCCTCTTCCAACCAGACCATACTTCCTAACAGCGCATTAAGCCATGGATTGATTAGTACATTAATCTACAGATGTTTAAAGCTTCCCCAGGTCCAATCACTTTACAAAAGCCCCACCTCTAAGCATATGAGAGTTATGGGGAACAATCTAGATTTAAACCTAGGCAGCCCTCGTATCCCATTAGGAAATAAAACTTCTGATTTCATATATGAGATTATATTAAAAGGTGAGGCTTCAACATTTTTTAATTCCTGCCATTAACAGGTTGATTTTTTTGGCCTTTGCTTCAAGGCTTGGCCAGTTGACTTGTTTTGGACAATGGAATGTTGGTGAGCATGACACAATCAAAGGTTTGGCAAGCTGTTGATCAACAGAGAATGGCCTCCCTTGCTACTGAGAATCTTCTGGCCACCATGTAAACGAACCTGTGCTCACTATAGTATAGAAGATTGAGAGTCATCTCCATCATACTTGCCATCCTGTGCTTTGTGATCAAATGGATTCATGTTCATTAAGAGTTACATGTCTAGCTATCCCATTGGTGATCCAGGCCCTGTAATGAAAGTGTGGTCTGTGATTACTGTTTCGGTGGATACCCAACTCTACCTACATACCTGACTTTCCTTGCACTTTCAGTGGGTTGGTCAGTTCCTCCAAGTCCCTGTTTTTAGTCCCTTCACAGGCAGCTTCAAAGCTGGATTACACACCATGTTTTCCTCATCCCAATGTCTTCACATATGTTACTAACAGAAAAATTGCAAATACAATACCCAAATAAAACCAATTCTACACTGAAAAGAGCTCATGCACTATTGACATTTTTGATACATTGGACTCAATTCAAGCTAACCAAAAGAAAAAAAAACTTAGAAAATCAACAACCAAGCACTACTCTAATGCAAAACAGAAAATGTAGATTTGGCCCCATCCCTGCCCTTACAACTGTTTTGAGAAATTGGGGCTGGTATTGAGTATGGTAAAAAGAGAGAAAAAATCAATTCACAAAGATGAGCTATCAAGGATCACTCTGAGATTTCCATGTAAACAAAATACAAACGGAGACAGATACTAGAAATAAGAACCACCTATAGAATAATCAGCAATTAATGTAGGCTTTGAAGTACAGTTCCCAAGTGGAGGAGTGGGTACAGAGAAGATCAGACAGTGGCCAATAATGTGAAGCTGCTACAGGAAGTGACGTTTGCTGTGTGAGGGATATGTATGGTGCCTGGTGGCACTCAGAGCTCATGGTAAGGCCTGATCAAGGAGAGTAAGCAGCCAGGTATAATGTGGATAAGGGAAAGGAGTAGAGCTAAAGTGAACCCAGCCCTGTCTCTAAGTCCTACCTGTTAACAGGGCTAGACCTCATCTCTCATTTGTTGGGGTAAGAGAAAGCCAAAATAGAGCTGCCTTACCCCTAACAAGTAAGACTTAGGATCAAATCTATGCTGTCCCTACATTTTCCTGCCTGGCAAGATTTTGTGCGTGAGAAATATGACCAAAATATCCTCTTTCCCTGACTCTTCTTTTCTGTGCTCTACACATAATTCTAGTGCTGGAAGTTGACCTACTCATCCTGGGCATCTTCCAGTCAACACTGGTAAGAGCTATCCTCACTTTCTGGGCTGGGTCTGTGTCCTTTGGTTTTCTAGTACAGGCCCTACTCCTTCTAATTCTGCCCTGTTGGGTGTTTACTGGGTTATAAAATCACCGGAAAGTAGAGTTCAGCACAGTATGCTTTATGCTCCTCACAGTCACCCGGCTAGAGCAGATTGCTAGATCGTTGTGGTTATAGTCATCATCATGGTATACAGAAAGTGCTGGTCCAGTAATAATGGCAATGGTCCATCTAGGCTACTTGCATGGACATTTGGTAGGGAGAGAAAGATCTCAGCAATGAGTGTGCAGATTGAAAGGTCAACTTCTTGAGAGTGTGGCCGAAGTTTAAATATTCCACCTTCCTAATAGGGTAGAAGCAAGAAGAAAGTGGAGAGAGGAACACATCTTAATATTGGCTCAAATCCTAATTCTTCTTACATGGCTGGCTAGGTACTGAGCTGAGGAACACAATCCCTGATTCCGTTCATGGCTAGACCCCAGAAAGATCTCCAGAATGAGAAACTGTCCACAGGAGTATGAGGCCCCATTTATGCAGCTTTTGGAATAAGCTGTGGAACTTCACATTCAGTCCCATCCTAGGGTTTTAGGATACGTTGACAAATTTGGGTCCATGAAATTCTATGGGGACACTGAGTCACTATATCATACAATCTGGTGTCTAGGTAGTACTGGGTAGCCTATCTCCTGACTGGTCTTTGATCACAGTGAGTATTCAAAAGGATAAGGAGTGATTAATCCTCTTTTCTCAACTTGTTCACCCTCTGAAGAATATAATCTAATGAAGGACCACAGCAATGACATTCATTAAATCAGAGTTGTATGCCTTTTGGGTGACTAATTTTACTAGATACTACATCTAAAATTTCTTCTCTCCTGAAGAAGCTCCTCATTGCTTATAATAGAAAATGAACTTCTAATTTTATATTCTTAGCAGAGGTGATATATTTTGGCTTGGTTGTCCTGAAGCATCTAGCCATGTAAGCAGACAAACACAAGTGAACTATGTAAATGTGCATGAATGGCATACAGAGAATGGGAACATTGACAAGTGACTGAAAAGTAGCATTTATTGTTAGAATATTCCGTTTCTTTACAGTTTTAGATTTTGAATAAAACAACGTTAGTTCCAGACAAATCAAAATCAATGCCCTGAAGTATCTCAGCTTGACAGATATAGTCAAGACTATTTATGATTTATTTGTTCAATTATTCAATACATTTATTACATAAGCACCTGTTCTGCACAGAAAGAGTTCTGTGTCTGCTCACTAAGATGGAGTGGAGAAAACTGAGAAGGAGCTAAAAAAAATTCAAACCAGAAGTAAACATTGCTAAAGAAAGATTGAAGTCAGACAGTTGGTGGAGAAAGAAGAGTGAGGAATTACTCTGCATCACCACCACAAAATCTCAAAGAGTCAACGTTTCCTTATATTTAACACAAAACTTCTGCTCTTTCCAGTTCTTCCAATATGCTTAATTTCTCCTTCTGCGCTCTTTATTCTGCACTGTTAATTCTGATATCTAATCATATCAATCTCAGTTGGGCAATTCTGAGAGTGAAAATCCAGGGCAGAGCCTATCGCCTCCACAGAGCTAACCTCAGCTCCATGTAAGCCTCTCCATTCAGCATCTGTGTGCAGCAGTGTCCACAGCACATGGTTCCTCTCCCAACTGTAACTCACCTCTGCCAAACCACACTGTTCTTAGTGGAGAATTTCAGTTCCCCAAACACTTGCTCAAGGAACCAGGCCTCCTTCTCTTAGTGTCTCTGCATAAGACTACAGAGTTGGACTAAAAAACAAACTCCAAATGAGTAAATTAAAAGGTAAATGAGTAGATCACCTGTGAAGCTAATCAAATAATTCTTTTAGATATTAGGACTATGCACTTGGTAATTGAGTCACCTAATGGTTAATTTATTCTAAAATATAAATTATTGATAATTAAAAACTATTATTTCAGACAACGACATGCATTTACTCAAGGAATTTCAGAATCTTAACCCAGAGAATTATGCTAAGTTGGTCATTAATTTAGACAGACATGACCTAAACTCATGGCACTATACCCATTTAACTCACTGACAAGGCCTGGCTCTCCTTCACAATATCATTATTTTGCCAAGTTGATTTAGTAGTGGTATCACAAGGAGATATCTGTTGGTTTAACAAGACGTAAGGCTAGGGGGCGGTTAGCCTCAGCCCCATGTTAGCCAGTTTTGACCTCCCCAAGGTAATGGTGAACAACAAAGCAACTTCCACCACCAGCATTTGAGCTTATAAACCAACACATACAAATACACACACACACACACACACACACACACACACACACACACGAGAGAGAGAGAGAGAGAGAGAGAGAGAGAGACAGAACCATTCCCGAAAGTCTCACTGCTCCCCCATAGAACTGCTTCTCTCAAGAAAGAGTGGGTTTGTAAGATAAACTCCTTTAATGTTTGTGTGCCCGCCAGGCACTGATGTAAGGAGCATAATTAAGATGGAAAACAACCAAATTCTGCAAGGAGCAGAGGCAGAACGAGACAGGGCCAACTCGGTGAAAAGCCTCTCTCCCCTGTGGCTCTGTGCTCAAGAGCTCTCCACAAGCAGAGAAATAAGTGAGGGTGGAAAGGAACACATGAATAAAACAAAAGTTATATTTATGGAGTTAGGTCGGGCAACCGCTACACCGCCCCCTGCTGGATGGACCCATGTGGAGTCACCTTCCTGTCTGAGGTTAGATCACCATGTTCCACTGAGTATTTTCCCTCAGGCCCCAGATGACACAAGTGAACTCAAGTGGGAATGGTGCTGAGCACTCAGGAAAAGAGCAGGTAGAGAAAGAAGGAAGCCCAGAGACAGGCTCAGAAAATCACAAAAACTACAAACAAGTGACCAAAGGCCCTGAAGAGGTGTGTTGAAGTCAGACTTGGCTGCAGAAGACCCTGCGATCCTTACAATCAAAGTTCAGACGATGAGGAGGGGCATCAGGATAAGCCAGATGGTAGATGTCATCAAATTCAGGTGGGCCAAGCATCATGGTATGCCCACATGGTTCACTCAGAATCAGAAGTCAACCACTAGCTTCGGGGCAAAGAACAAGGCTTGGCTCACAAAGTGTAGGCAAAAATTTACCAGGGAGTCAAGGCCCAACCCAGACAGCCTGAGATTCAAGACAGCACCAGTCTCTTCCAAAGAACTAGATGGCAAAGTAGAAAACAAGAATCAAAAACTATTCTGTGTATTGTACCAGCAGAGTTGAAGGGATGAGTTTTGAACCAGGTAGATGTGGCTTATAGATCCAGTTAGTCTTCATTTGAAAAACAATGAAACTGTTAGGAAGACTAAGTGGTATAATGAATGGAAAGTGATTATTACAGAGCCTGGTACATACTCACACTATCACCTAAGGCAGAGATGAGGGTGCTGATATTGGAGGAAAAGTTATAACAGGGACATCTAGGGTTACAACCACACTGTCTATTTCAGGCTCCACTGGCTCATAGGGCTGAGGGCATCCAGGCTAACTTGCTAGGTCAGGATCAATGCAAAACTGAAGCACCGTGAGCCAAAGGCAGGACCAGCTCCAGTTGTCTCCTGCTAGGGCTGGCAGGACCCAAGCCCAGGGAAATAGGCAGCATATTTGTGCTCCTGCATAACCTGCCACTGACTCACATTGTTGGGTGAAATAACATGATGGCAATTGATACACCCATACAAGATGAGTGATCTGCCCAAGATCATCCAGCTACTTTGTAACAAAACCCAGAAGTACAGTGTCCTGACTCGGAGCCTAGAGTTCTTGCCACAGTTCTGGAACTCCTCTGTCCCATGATTATCTACAGGAAACCTCCATGCCCAACTCCCTATTGTCTTCTCTGCCCCCTCTATGAGCAGACAGCTCCATCCTCTGGAATGGATGGCTATTCTCATGGGAAACAGGCATAGGCCAATGAAGAGGTCAGGCAGGGAGAAGCCACACGGGCTGCTGAGTCCCCTCTTCCTAGATGTGGAAGTCACCACCTCACTAAAGCCCAGCGAATGGATGCAGACACCCAGTGAGCACACCATGAGAAAGGGTCAGCTTCCTTCCAGCAGTCAGGCGCTGTCTTCTTGTTCTCCATATACGTCTTGTTGTCATGGGATACCAACTACTCTATTCCAAACATGAGGCATGAATCAGAACTAAAACTCTGTTTCTTAAATTCACAATTGAAAAACAACAGCATTTACATTTGTTATTTTTGCCTGGAATACCAGGATAGTCTATAAATAAAACACATATTTGGAGAGGAAGAGAATATTTATCTCACAGATCTCTGCCAACCCAAAGGCCAGTTGATCCATCCTCATGACTTCCTGTAGTTAATCTCATAGTACCAGCCTGCTAGACTTGTTTCGTGTTTGAGATGTTGTATCCAGTTCTCGCTTGAGCTGATTTCCAATATGGGGTTGATTTAAAGTAGTTAACTTAAAATGAATTACTTTAACTCCATGAATTGCTGGGTTGAAATGAGTTATTTAAAGCAAAGTGACATGAAATGAATGTAGGCTGATTCATTTTTAGACTCAGTAACCAAGATTTTTTAACACTGAGTTGGTGGCCAATGGGTAAAGTTGTAGACTTGAGTAACTGAGAACTCTGGAAAACTGTTTTCAAGACATGGCCCCATGTAAAGCCAACACTGGCTCCTGAGGGTAAAGGAATTCAGATCAGGGGTCAAGTAGTTCACGCATCATCTTGAAGCCCACAAACTGAGGAGAAGGGGGAAAGTCATTTCATAGCCTAAGCAAATCCTATAAAATGCAAGTCTTTGTCATAACCTGACATCTTAACTTAAAGCAATCTTCTCTAGTACTATACAATTTCACCTTTTGTGTCTAAATTAAGAACCATAATGTTGTGCACTTGCTTAAGAGAAAACTCCTATGAGATGGGTCATGACAACCCAGAGAATATTTTGGGCATTCCCTTTATATCTTTTACTCTTCTGCCATTGAATTGAATGGTGGTCTTTTTGTCCTCTTTAGAAAGCCTCTGATTCTACTTCTATCAATTCTTTCTTCCAATCCCCATTGTTATATAAGCTAAGTGTCTTGGAAATAGACATATGTCTTAAAAATAGGTCTCTGTATATAATTTAGCTGTGAATGTGGTATTCAAGCAGTCTCCAACTTAAGATCAGGCTCTGCTCCAAATATTTGAGAGTGTATGTCAGTTTTCTAGTACTCGGAATGCATTTTCCCAAAGAAACCATGTTGTGCATGATGGTTAAGGTCCCCCTCCCAGCTCACAGAAGCCTGCCATAGCCATGTAAGTGGAGTATGATAGCTAAACTAATTATAGTGCAATAGTAACCTAGACCTTGACATTTTTCTAAGGAGAGATGACAGAGTTCTAACCTGAGTCTGGCAGAGCAGGTCTCACACAAAGGTATTCATTCCACCTGCCTCCCAGTGAGGACATCGCCCATCGCCCCTGTCACTCTCTTTCTCTGGAAACAGGGCAATTGGGTGAGAGTCTGTATCATCCCCCTATTTGCACTGATATATTGTGGAGGAAAACATCACTTGACTGTTAATGAGCAAGACATTAAAGAAAAGGGGAAAACTGATGTATTCCAGACAGTATTTGGAACTTGAAGCTCAGGGTTCCCCCCACCATGACTCTGTCTGTCTGTCTGTCTGTCTATCTCTCCCTCCCCCCCAGCTTGGTGATATCCACAGTCAGCAGCAGGGAACAAGGACTGAACATATTATCTCACCAAACACACTCTTGGTGGTCAGTCAAGAGAGAGAGAGATGCCCAAAAACAGTAGGCAGGACAGTTTCATCATCTAAATAAGCACCACTGGTACCCAGAGGTGTGTCACATCCAAGAAAGAAAACACTAGTCAAAATGAAAACAGAAAAAAATCAGATACATGTCACTTTTAAAATGACAATCTCTGCATATATTATAGGTAAGAAAACAAAATAAGACAGGCTAATGCCAGTCATAGAAGGACAGGCCGTGGCTAAAGGAACATGAAAGCCCTTAGGGGTCACAGACACCTGCTAGCACCCAGCCAGCCCGCCCAGCGTGTCTTAGGGTCGCAAGCCCTTAGTAAATCAGCACCCTCATATCAGAAACTCCTGAGCTGTGTAGCAAAGTGATTTCTCACTTGCTCTGGACTACAGTTTTCTAATTTCAGGTTTTGTTGTTTGGGTATAGCATATAGCCTGAAGTCACCTATTCAATGAACGATGGACATAAATAATGGCTGGAGATATAGAGTCCACTGTTTCATTATTTATGAACCACACAGTAGATAACTCATCCTCACAGTTCTCACTAAATTCTGTCTACTTCCATAGTAGCTCTGGAAATGGAAAAATAATTTCATACCCAAAGTTTTTGAGCTTCCTTGAATTGTCCTGAATTACTTCTCCTTTAGAAGCACTCACTACAACTCTGTGGGGAAGCAAATGTGGTGGTTACTACCCTCAGTGAGATGCAAGGGGTGGCCGAGCCTACCTGCCATCCCGCACTACAGCGCTGTGGGCACCAATCCTGAAAAAATACAGGCTTTCACCAACATAGAATGGGTAAACAAATGTGGTATACATGCAGTCTAATATTATTCAGCCTTAAAGAAGGAAATTTTGACCCATGGTATAACATGGATGAACCTTGAAAATATGCTGAGTGAAATAAGCCAGAACTATGCAAAAGACAAATAGCGAATGATTCCACTTATATGAAGTACCGATAGTAGTCAAATCCATAAAGATGGCTAGTTGGACAGAGTTGCCAAGGTTACGGGGAAGGGAATACAAGGATATATTATTTAATTAATTCAGAACTTAACTTTGGCACAATGAAAAATTTCCAGAAATGGATAGAGGTAGTAGTGACACTACAATATGAATATCCTTAATCCCACTGAACTTTACACTTAAAGATTGTTTCAGTGAGAAATTTTGTTAAATATGTACATATGGGCCTCTGGTTTCTGCACTCTACCTCATCCCAAAAGCATGTATCAAGGGTGACAAACATTGTTTAAGGGGAGCGTTACAATTTCAAATAGCAAAATCAAAATACTATCTCTCTTGAAGAAGTCTGAACAAAGACTTGAAGCGAAAGAGTGAGCACACTATGCCACTCCACCAGAAAGTACTTCAACACTCCAGCAGAAAAAACAGCCAGTTCAAAGGCCCTGAGGCCACTGTGCCTAGATATCTGAGGACTAAAATAATGTGGATAGAACTTGCACGTGTGTGGCTGCTCTAGTACTAGAATTTCCCCATGGGCCCAAGTGGTTCCAGATTACTGTGTCATCAGGGATAAAGATAACCAGCGCAGGTCTTACCCGTACTGGAACCAGAAAGCTATGGTACAAGCCATTACAGTATTCATTTAGTTGCTGTTTTCACTCAAATATTACATCTCTACCCACTTGGTAACTACTGATGCAGTGTTTGAGATTCTGTGTCTTAATGGAGCTAGAAACTAAACTTTTCACCTGTCACAGTGTGGGACTGTGGGGCACTAATAACTCATCAAGCCAATGCTCAGCAAATCCTCATTTTATCCCACACCATCTGAATCCCAGCCCTTACCATCATCTTCTGGAAGTCCTAGCAACTCCATTACTTCTTTATCACATAAAGGAATGAATGATTGAATGAGCAGTATGCATGAAATCATACAAAATCTGGCACTAGAATATGTACTTAGGATTCCATCTGAAAATCAGATTGAGAGGAGAAGTCATGGAAACTTTGACAGTGTAGGAAGAGTGTCTAAGACCAGGGATGGCAAGTAGAGCATAACATAGGGCCAAGGCCAAGTGTCTGGGAAGATGGATCTAAGAGGGCATCCCCATAATGATGGTCTAGGACAGTGGCAGGAAATCCATGGCATGCTTGTTATTTACTTTTCTTTTAAGACAAAAGATGTTGCTGTATGAGGTTGTTTTTTTTTTATAAACTAAAGCCTTAATATTCAGGTTGCATTGCAGTAGTGGAACTTTGCAATAAATCAGTGGGTTTTGGATTACAGTTTGGACACTTGATCGCTAACAGGTTTGCCCTCAGTGCTCTAGGAGGTGGAGTCAGGGTGCCAGAGTGTCTCCCACACTGCTTGAGATGTATCTAGTGGTCTCATCAAACCCTATGCCTTACTCTTACACTCATTCTTTTGTGTTAAAGCTCTCATTGAGTTGGGAGATAGAGAATTCCTCAAAGTTTCCATGAATTCTCACTAATTTGGTGAACAGTTCTGTTATGTAATAACAAACCACATCTAGACTCCCAAAACACTTTGATGGCATTTCACAATATTTAACATACTGCATTTTACTGATTTCCAGCAGTATCTGATTATGGCCTCAATAAAGGAAAGAAATAAATTATATTATTCTTCATAGGTCACATTCTCAATGCAGCATTTAGCCATAACTGGTGTTTAGCAAGCTTTGTGGAATAAATCACTGACTGACCATTATCGATGCAACCAAAATAAAGTTTCAGTATTGAAATACATCTCAATATCCCCAATTGTTCCTGCTATACTCAGGAAGATTGGTGGAAAAGATTTTATTTTATACATTGGAGCTGTAAATGATGTTAGTTTATTGTTGCATAACAAATCAACCAAAACTTAGCAGCTTAAAGCAACACACATTTATTATTTAAATCTCCCATTTCCTCTGGGCTGGAGATCTGGGCATAGCTAAGCTGGATCTTGTTTCAGGGTCTCTCACAGGTTATAATCCACATGTTCTCTGGAGCCACAGGGATCTTAGAGTTCAAATGAGGCAGGGTCCATTTCCAAACTTGCACAGTGGTTGCAGGTAGCATTCAGTTTTTCATGGGCTGTTGGACTAAGGACCTCAGCTCCTTGTTGGCTTTGGCAAAAGCTACTCTCAGATTCTTACCATGCTGTCTCTGCTCCATTGCATCTTGCTTCGCCAAATCAAGTAAGCCAAGTAGGCAAGAGAAAAGATGTGGACAAGATGAAAGTTATGGTCTTTTATAAATGCTGTGATCTGAATATGGTTTGTCCACTCTAACACTAGTATTGGAATTTAACCCCCATTATGAAGTATTAAAATAGAAATTTAATCTAACTGTGGTGTTTAGAAGTGAAGCTTTAGGGAAGTGATTAGAATCAGATAAAATCACCAGGTTGGAACCCTCATAACTCAATACTGATGATTTTATAAGGAGAAAGACAGAAAACAAAGAACATATACATGCCTGAGCTCCCTGTATTGACATGTGATGCCCTGCAGTATCCCACAACTCTGCCAGAAAGATACAGCCTCTCAACCTTGGCCTAGAACCATGAGCAAAAGCATATTTCTTTTCTCTTTCAATATCCTGGTTTGTAATATTTTTATATTATTAACAAACACAGACACAATAATAATCTTATCTTGCAAGTGACAGCCTATCGCTTTTCCTAGTGTAAAAGTACACCCTTAGGTGTAGCATGTGCAGGCCATGAATACCAGGAGGTTGGACCTTTGGGAGCAATTTTCATAAGTAGTCATATAAAGGGGTGTTAGAAGTGCCTACGTCCTTCCAGATCAGGCTGTGGATATGTGGCCTCATAGATCTGGATATTCTTCCCTCCTCCCCTCCATCCTGAATGGTGCTGCAAAGGCAGGGCTAGTAGAGTATGAATGAGTGGACTGGGAGAAAAGGAAGCAAAGTTGGAAAAGAATGAAGGCACTAATCCATTTACCTTTATTGTGAAAGAGAATTTAAATTTGTCAAGTTATCAAAAAGACAAAAATGAGAAGTGACTTCAGGTATGGATTTATTACTACTAATGCCAAAGGTGGTCCTAAGGTCTTAAAGTATTTCCAGCTTATAATTGGGGTCTAGAAAGAAGCACAGTGCACTGGGAGGGAGCACTGAGTTGCTGAGCTTGCAGGACACTTTGTAGGTAGGACTTTTCTGTAGAGAAAGGTGTGGTTTAGGCTGATTTTGGTCAAGAAATCATTGCTGCTGGGTTCAGCCCCTGGAAATCCCCACCATAGAACCTTTCCCCTTTGCTGCTGTTCAGGTACTCACCATCTCCTATGAAAAACAGAAGTATTGGGCTGGGAGAATTGAGATCCCAAATCAAACAGCAGTATGAGTGGTTTATTCAGATGATTCCATACCCAAAGACCTTCTGCTCCTCCACCCACAATTCCCTCTGATTGATCCTTCATCACCATGTCCTCCATTCTGTCCTCTAGGGCCAGGCAGGGGAGTAGCTTCTTTCCATTCATAAACAAGGCTGGACTTGGAAAATCTGAGACGTCACCACTCCATCTCCATACCTCAATCCTGTGTGTGTGTGTGTGTGTGTGTGTACGCACCAGCATGTGTGCATGTGTGTTGCAGGTGCTGAAAGTGGCAAGAAATGACACATAATAAGAATGAGAATTAAGTGAGGACAAGTGAGGCAAAAATAAAGGTTATAAGAGACACATGGTGAGAAAAAGAGTAGAAATGTAATACATCGATACTTAGCTTTTCCCATTTGGGGCTCAAAGAGCTGAAGTAGCTTGCCCCAGGTAGCCTATTGGGAGGTCCAGAACATAGCCCTAGAGTCACCTGATCATGTGTGGCACAGGCACGACAAAGCAACCGGCCTTTCTTGTGATAGATAAAATTATCTATTGTCTTGGTTACTTTTCTCTCATTGCTGAGACAAAATACTTGATGCCTAAAATGAAGGAAAGGTTTACTTAGCTTACAATTTTTTGGAGGTTTCACTCCATACTCAGCTGGTTCCAAGGCAGGGTGGCATGGCCAAGGGGCAGACATTCATGGTGGCCACAAGCAACAAGAATGAAAAGGGCAAAAGAGGTAAGTACACCTCCTTTCCTCCCTTGTATTGTATGCCAGCCCCCCATCCCTGGGCAAGTGCAGCACTCACACCACCAGTCCCAGGACTAGACAGTAAAACAATCACAAACACGAGACTCAGTCACCTCCATGACTGTATGAGGCTTTGGGGAGAGACCCAGACACAAACCATAACATCTATGTTCTTCCATCTGCAAATAACATACATATATAAGGGTATGGTTTGGATGTGACCTTCAAAAACCCATGTATCAAAGGACGGGTCCACCAGTCTATGGTGCTATTGGAAGGTGATAGAACCTTTAAGAGGTGGGGCCTAGTGGAGGAAAGCAGTTAGGTCTTTGAGGACCTACCCTTAAAGAGGATAGTAAGACCACAGCCTCTTCCTCTCTCTCCTTTTCTTCTCTACCATGAAGTGAAAAGACTTCCTGGCCATATACTCCCACCGTGGTACACTGTACTGTCACAGACCCAGGGAAATGGCCTTGAAACCATGGATTGAAACCTCTGAAGCTAACCCAGAATAAACTTTTTTCACTATAAGCTTATTTTTCTCAAGTACATATCTTACCATGGTGCTAGAAAACTGACTAAAACACATAGATATATGCTACATGCATATATATATATATATATATATATATATATATATATATATAATTTTTATCCTTTTATTTTTATTAGTGTATGTTTGCATGTACTAATGTACATGACTACACTTATTGTGGGGAGTTGGTACATGTACATAATTACTAAATGTACATAATACATTTTGATTCTTTTTTATTCAAACTGTTATCAGTACAAGAGGCCATTCCCAGTAGCATAAGGCTGGAGTGTGTCAACAGAAAGTCTTTGTGGATGAGTGTATCTGGTAGTAGCAGCCTTTGCAATGCTCAGGCTCATCAGCTGTGAACAGGAGCTCCTGGTATTAGCACAGTGAATTGAGACTGAGGTCCTGAAGGGACATAAGCTTTCTGAAGTCCCAGGAGGTTTCCAGTAGCTAGATAGGGAGCCCTTTGTTTAGCCGGCAGCTGCCTGCTCCCTGGGCCTTATCTTAGTTATTTTCTCATTGCTGGAGCAAAATACCTGACAATACAAGTTAAAGGAGGAAAAGTTTATTTTAGCTCGCATTTTGTAGAGGTTTCAGTCCTTACTCAGCTGGCCCCAAGGCAGGGCAACATGGCATACCAGCATAGCAGGAGAGAAACAGTCCATGACAGGTCAGTCAGAAAGTAGGCTACAAGCCTATTTGTTGATGCCACCCAAACCCAGAGTGGGCCTTCCCATTATCCATACCCAGAACTATGCTAAACCAAACATTGCATTAATCACAACCTTAATCAATGATCTAGCTACCTTATGAAGCCCTACCAATGACTGCATAAGGCTTTGGGGAGACATCTGGATATTGATCTCATGAAAATTTAGACCAGACTCTGGCCGTGTAGGAACACCAGGTAACAAGTCCATATCTACCTGAAAGGGAATCCGTTTTTCCAACTGATTTTGTTTTTATGGACAAGAAGGAGGAATTTCAAAGACAAGTCAATTGCAGCCAGTATGGTAGAAAGAAAAATGTCCTCCTCAAAAAAGTCTATGTACGAATACCAGGAAATTGTGAACACGCTTCTTCACATGGCAAGCAGAGATTGAGATTGTTGATAAAATAATGTTGCTAATTGGCTGGCTTTAAAATAGGCAGGTTATCCTGGCCTGTACTGGTAGTCTCCGTATAGTAACAGAGGTCTGGGAAAGACAAAAGAGGGAGGCCAGTGTGGGTGTCAGAGAAACATAGTTTGAGAAAAACTCAGCCCAGCACAGCTGTGAAAATGAAAGGGACCACAAGCTAAGGGATATGGACTGCTTCCAGACACTGCAAAAGGCCAGAAAGGGAAAGGTTCATCCCAGAGCCTCCAGAAGGAATGCAGCCTTGCCAGCGTTCTGATTGTAGCCCCATGAGACCTTGTGTCATCTTTCTGACTCTCTAGAATTGTACGATAATGCATTTGTGTTGTCTTAAGTCATTAAGCATTTGGAAATTTGTAACAACAGCCATAAAGTACTAATGGGAAACTGTAGGGTTTCCTAAGTCCAAGGAGGTAATCTATGAGATCCAGAAAAGCAGATCAATTCTCTCCTGAGGTGGGGCAAAGAGATGCTGAGGGCAGGTCCAGTCCCTCCAGAGCTCTGTGGTCAGGGTTCTCAACTGGGCTGGCTTATTTCATACTAAAGGCTCAAAGGCTGTCATTGAGGCCCCAGACACAGGCAAACTGGCCCTGAGCTCCCTTCTTGGGAATCTCAGAAGTCATGGATGAAGAAAACGTGTAGGAATTATTAGTCAGTGACAGTTACCAGGAGAACTCTTGTTCTTCTGACCTCTTCACATCCATGATGTTTTGTTTATTTTCCCTGTAGTGATTGACAGCTGAACCCTTTAAGGAAAGACCTTTATGATTATTTTTATGATTAGCAGCAATAATATTGGAAAAAAAAATCTCCCATTTCCCACTCGGTCAAGGTTGCCAGAAACCAAGGACAAGGGAACAGGTGTTGGCAAGAGGAGAGAAGCAGAATCCTGATGGGGCCCTGAGGCAGAGACGAGGAAAGAAAGGACTTTGAAAAGCCATAAGGAGGTTGTCCACCTCGCATCAGGCCATGACCAGTAAGAGGAAGCCAGTGGATATGTCCCCAGGTAAGTCACTCTGCTTAGGGTAGAGTTAGGCCTGGCGTGGAGTTGGCACTCAGCAAACATGCAATATTTTTCTTACTACTGCACAAGACAGGTGATATTTTCTCCTGCCATTTTATAAGCTTTAAATTTAAAATTCACATCCCTGAATGGACATTGGGAATGAGAGACTCAGTAGATGACAAGAGGCCCCATGCCACAGAAAGAAGAGATCGCAGGAGATGAGAGAACTGATCTCAGAGCACCTCGGAGACACACTTTTTGACCTCAGCTAAGAAACCAAGCCCAGAGGGACTGATCTGCCCTCTCCAGACATTTCAGCTGGCCACTTACTTGAACCTCATCCCACAGCCTTTGCTTAGGCTTCCAATCACTCTTCTTTGAGGTTTCTGCCTTGGGTCCAGCTAAGTAAGTGCGGGGTCATCGAGGGGAACAGCTACCTGGCAGAGTTCCCCAGCACCCAGGGCTCAGAGCTGGACCCTGGCAAGACTTTCAACCATTTCTGCCTTCTTCTAGCTCCCAAAGGGAAAAAAATACTGATTGTAAACATCACTTTAAAAGCATGCTGTCCAGCAACCGGCTCAGCTGCAATACATCAGCCTGAATTGTACTCATTTATGGTGAAGCATTTTATATTAATGTTTTCATTGCTTATCACAGACACTAGCTTCAAAGTGCTTAAGCCAGCTGTACTGAGTTATTTATTAGGCTTTTCTTTTTTTCCAAGTTGCCTTTTCCTTAAATAAAGTGTTTGTTTTACTTTCACACATTTTAGAATACCTTTTGTCTCCTGCCTATCATTTTTGATGGTTTCTGTGCATTTACCTCACTATTTCTTCATAATACACTTAATAGTAGTGAAAGCCCCATGAACTGGGACCAGCAATGCCCACAGAAGGACAAGATTCTAGTGAGGCCGGGATCAACCTCTGCAGGGCCATTTAGTTTCCTTTCCTCCATGTGTTTTTTGGTCCTGCACCTCCACTATAATCCAGGAGCTCTTCAGTGATGTCCACTGATTTAACATGTGATCTGTCATTAATAATGCTGATCAGCTCCCTCTTCCGTGTCCTGCTCCAACCATTCTCACCACTCCTCTGACCCATTCATTACCTCATCTTCTGTAAATACAGTTGGCATAAAGGTCAGGCCTTCCCATCCCCTCCAAAATTAGCACCCACATAAAGTGAAATCTCTCTGAATAATAATACAATCCCTTTCCTTCACCCACTTGACTCCCAGAAATCCATAGCAAGACAAAAATATGAAGGGATTGTTGCTAGAAAGTCAAACTCTCTAGACTTGTGACTCTTGAGCTGAGTCTACAGAAGTGAATTCACTAAATGTCCAGGATCTAATCATTCCCTCTGAAAACCATCAAGTAACAAAGCCCAACAACAAATAGAGAATTTAGCAAGGCAACATGCTTCCTCACTTTGAATTATGAACAGAGAGCCACAACTAAACATTTCAGAAGAGCACCAACAAAAAACAAAGTACAACAAAAAGTAGAAATAAGAGACAGAGAAAACAAAGTCCAAGCAGGAAATAAACCTTTAAAAAACAGATCTTCAGAAAGAAATTAAGTATCCATGTAACAGCAACAGAAATCTATTATAAAAGAAAGATCAGAAAAATTTTTAAAATGAGTGTTAAATATGGAAGAACTATAATAAAAATTATAGTCTTCTAAAGATACTAAATATAAGCAATTCCATATGAAGTAAACAAAAATAATGTGATACAGTGTAGGAAAAAAATAGTAAAATTAAAGCATCTAGACAGACCAATGGTCTTTCAAAATAAATGTTGATAAGAGCACTAAGAGGAAATAAAGGAAATAATTACAAAGGCAAAATTCTAAAAGGATTTCCAGAACTGAAGGGCTTGAAATTCCATATTTAACCCATCAAAAAATCAAGCCATCAAAAAATCAAACATAATGGGTAAAAAAATGGGCACTGAAAAATTTCAAAACACCAGGAATAAAGAATAATGATGAATACTTTCAGAGAAAAGGGGAAAAGAGATCACACAGATAAGTGTGGAAATCAAGAAAGCATCAAATTTCTCAGTAGCCATAGTAGAGCCTAAAAATATAGACAAGCATAGAGTTCTGTGAAAAAAGTATTTCCATCCTACAATGCTATATCCACCCAAATGATAACTCAAGTGCAAGAATGAAGAATATATTTTAGGATATACAAGATTCTAAAATTTCAACCCTCTGCACGTTTTTTTGATAAGCTACCAGAAAAGGATCTTCACCAAAGCAAGGGAATAAAGCAGAGAGGACACAAGATCTAAGAAAAGAGGAAGATTATTGGAAGAGAGGACTTTCAGGTGACCAAGATGGGGGAGGTACAGCAGGTCCAGAGAGAGCCAGTCCAATTCAAATGGAGCAGGAGACTGGGGCTCCAGGAGGGAAGGTTCCAAGAAAAACATTTGCTGCTCAGTCTCCCAATGGGCCTGACTCCCTAGTGGTTTGGGGAACAATAAATAGTAAGTATTTATAAGATTGGGCAAAATTTCAAATTAGACAAGTATTATCTCCTGGAAAAATAAAACATTTAAGAAATAAAGTATTCATATTTCCATCCCTTTGTGAATATTTTCATAGACAGAAATGTGGAAAGCATAAAAATTCATGGAACAGAAAAATGCAGCACAATTGTGTTGGGAATGTGAAAGAAAGAGAAGAATGGTATGTCAACCAAAAGACAGAAAGGCTAAACTTCTGTGCATGGAAGTTAAAAAGTAATGTCCTAAAAATACAGCAATATTATAGTGTAATTTAGAAATGTGAAGCTAAATGTCAGCAAGAAAGACTCAAAAAGCTAAAAATGGTCTTTCTGGGGAGTGAAACTTAGGAATGAGGCAGGGTGAGCAGCAAACTAATAGACTTTTTTCTGGATCTTGTCAGAAATTTGAATTTTTTCATCATGCAAATATACTAGCTTGACCAGAAGTATACACACAGGTGTGTCATTATGTATTAGAGTAAAGGCAAGTCTCTACTATGAGCAGATGTACAATGAGGAGGTAGCACTATGATGCAGGCCTGCTCCCTTGGAATCTCTAAGTATAGTATGCTGTCTCTTACTTCTGGACCCTACATACAGCTTGCCCAGACTGCTTTATCTGTCTGGAAAATGATGACTTACTTATTAAAGCTCCTTTCACACACTCCTGGACTCCCTCAGGCACTCAAGTCTCTCCTAGGTCCTACTGATTTTTGGGTAGACCTATACAGCAACTGTCACATTGCATTGGGCAAGCTTACTTACAACAGTATCTCATTTAAAATAATATCTTCTAAAATGCAAGGACCTCATTTTATCCTCAGACAGTGCCTGATTCCGTGTCAAAGCCCAGTAAGTTCTCTTTAAACAAATACATCCATGAATGCATATATAGATAGATGCGTGGAGGGCCAGGCTTTGTAGCCTTGTTATCACCACAATGAAATAGAAACATAAAAATACACAAAGAAGCTTGAAAGAGCAGGAAATATATCTTGTCGTCCTCCATCAACCAGGATATAGACTGCTCAGAATGAGACACCAGCTCCTCAGTGGAAGACAAGGTACTATATTATTTTCCCACAAAACTTAGAAACCAAGAGGGAACCAAGAAATGTGCATGATATTTGAAGAAAGCAGAAAAGAAAGCAGCATGGAAAGGGGAGGCAGTGAACTATCCTGACTTATGACTTGCAGCAGGGAGTTCCACTGGCTCTTGAGTTTGCTGAATGTTGCTCTCAGCTAAAAATGACCATACAAGAAGAAACCTAGGAAAGCTCAGGTAACAGCATGCCACATGTAGTACAGTGGGCTAGAAGAATTTCTGGAGTTCTTCTCAGGCCAGCCTGTGGGTGTTGCCAACATTGTTTATATTAATATTTTGCATTCTTTCCACAAAGATCCCTAAGCATGATCCAGGAATTATTTGCAATCCCATCCCAATCCTGCCCCATCTAGCACAGCCACTTCCTAAATTCAGTACATCTCCTTCATAGTCTGAGTCTGAAGAAGAAACGATCGTTGCCAAGGACTCAAAAGAATGAAAGCCCTGCTTATTCCACTCCTCGCCGCCCAAAAGATCTTTAGCACCTGAAAGTTAAAATGAAATTCTGACACATTCATCCAACCCAGGATAGATACTGGTCAGTTTATGTCATGATTTAAGTACGGACTAAAAAGACTACACTGCCCCAAAATATCTCCCCCACTGGCCTGAAACTTATTCCACTTCATAACCATGTTTAAAATCCTACCAATTTGAAGTCCATTTACAAGCCCCTCTGGTAAAATGTGCAAGAGTGATTAGCTTTATTTGCTGCCTCTCTAGCAGCTAAAATTAAGACCAATGGCTGACCCTAATAAAGAAAAACTGAAGCCGTTCTTTTGATTGAAAAAGTCCCTTGTCAATTCTTGCTCTTCATGAGGGGACAGACAACTCCCACCAGTGATGGATAAACAATCTCTTAAGGCAAAAATCTTCTCTAGCTGGACAGCTATACAGGGCAGAAAGTTCTTCCTTGTGGTGGAATAAAATATGCTTTCCAACACTCAGTGGTTTACCCTAGTTCTGCCCTCAGCAACATAGAGTGTCAACCCATGACAAGTATTCCAAGTCAGGCTTCTCCTTGGGAGTTCCTGAAGCCTTTCCCCTCCATGGCTAACGGCTGGCAATACATGCGCACTGAGTTGGTTAAATAAGGCAGGGCTTTGAAATCCATTACCTGCCCCCATCCTGGAAAATTGCTTTTAGTTCAGGAGAAGACCCTGGATGTGTTGATGTGCAAATTATCTTCATGTTCTCTGCTTCTCACTGACCCAGGACTCTATCACGGGGCTGAAAACATTACATGGATGCTGTACAGCCAGTCAGACGCTAGGCAAAAGCGGGGCAGTCAAATCCAAAAGGGATCAAAAGGGTACTGACATCTGGGTCAGTTGGTTCTAGTAGACATGTACCAGGGAACAGGAGAACTTGAAGTACACTTTTATGCCAAAGCAGAAGCTATTCACTTTGTGCTTCTCCATGAATTTTCCATTCTTTGAAAGCTCAAGACCTCACCTGTCTTGTATCATCTCTTGCTAACTAAAGGCTGTGAGCAAGTTTTTCAACTCCCATGACCCAGTTTATTCACCCATAAAATGTGCTATGGCTACTTGATAGAGTTTTATGAGAATCCCATGAGGTAAGAACTTTGGGTAAGTCTTAAATATACAGAAAATTGTTGCCAAGGGCAGAGACAATGGTTGACTTTGGACTTGTGGGAGTACCCATAGGTGGAAACTATGTCCAGAGAGAGCCCTAGTATGTGAGTGAAGCATATTTCTCATCAAGGTGTAATCTAAGGACCAAGTGTTACAGAAGCAGAACCATCAATGTGCGACCTTTTATCAATTTTTGTAACAAAACAACATCTGATGAAACTTTCTGTCTGGTTATACCTTTTTCTTTGGATTTAGTGAACTTTAATTGACAAATGAAAATTGTGTATATTTAAGGAGGACAATGTGATGATTTGATACACATGTACATTTGAAATGATCACCACAATCAAGCTAACTAATTTATCCATCCCCTAACACAGCTACATTTTGTGGAAGGCAGGAGAGCACTTAAGGTGTATTCTGTTAATACATTTCTAATATAAAATATGACTTTATGAACTATAGTCACCATACTGTTCTTCAGACCCCCAGAATTTGTTCATGTTACATTTAAAAACTTATACCATTTGATCGGCATTTCCCTATTTCTCAAACCCCTGGCACCTGACAACTAGCATTTCACTTTCTGTTTCAGAGAGTTTGAATTTTTTAGATTTCACATGTGAGAAGATGCAGAACTTGTTTTCTGCATCTGGCTTATTTTATTCAGCAAACTGATCGCCAGATGGTGTCTCCTAACATACTGCATGGGACACAGGGGTTGAGATTGATCCCATGGCACAGCCAGTTACACAGAGAAGCCTCATTGTCCCTAGACCTATACAGGAAACATGTTGAGTCATGAACAGAGACATTTGCTTGGGTTGCACACCAGCTGATCCCACATCAGATCTTTACTTTTACAGATATATTGAAGCCAGGAGGAGAGGGTTGTGGAGTCCATCATAAGGGATTAGAATCAGAGACATAAAGAGGAAACATAGTTAAGTCTGTGAGTAGACTAAGGTGGCCTTAAAATATGTATCTATTTGATAATCTGATTCCTTGTGTAATAGTCACAAGTCACAATAGCTGAGTAGTCAGCACTGGGCTCCTACGCGTCTACTCATGTGAGCCCAACTTGGAGAATCTCCAAGCCTCACTGTAATTAAGGAAAATGGGGTGGGTGGTGCTTTTCTATACTTTCATTTTTACCCAAGTTATAAGCCAACTGGATACCTGAAAGAGTCCAGCAGTGGCTGGCCGAACCAGTCCAGAAGACAAAAACTACCAGTAAAGCCACATCACAGTAAACAAAAAAAAAAAAAAAAATGGTTGTCCAATTTAAACCACAATATTTGTTACAATTTGTTATGCAGCCATCTTAGTTACTTTTCTCATTGCTGAGACAAAATACCAACACCCAAAGTTGAAGGAGGAAAGGTTTATTTCACTTTAGAGTTTGTGGAGGTTTCAGCTCATAGTTGAAAGACTGAAGCAGGGTAGCCTGGCAGATGGGCATCACAGACAAAATAATTCCAGGGCATATCAAAGTCAGCAGGAGGCAACAAACTGCAGCAGCAGCAGTAAAACTTCTTTCCCTCTCTCCCTTTATATTCCATTCAGGCAGAAACTCTATTGATTGGTACCACCCAACCCAGGGTAGGGCTTCTATTATCCATACCCTTAATCCTAGTATCACTCCCCTTAATCCAAATTCACAAACTCTAATCCAGCCACCTTCAAAACTCCCCACTTATGACCCTGGCCTCTAAAAGCCTGGTATGCATCCTTTTATGCAAAAGACTCTTAGTCCAACTCTAAAAGTTGCCAAAGTCCTAACAGCTTCAGCACTGATGAAAGTTCAAGTCCAAAGTCAACTCTGAGATTTAAGGCAAACTCTTAGCTGCAAGTCCAGGTACAAATGAAAAGAAAGTTAAACACTTCCAACATACAATGGCACAATATAAACATTCCCATTCTGAAAGGTAAAAATAGAGGGATAGAAAAGAATGGTACCAAAGCAGGCCCCATATCCAGCAGGGTAAACATTAAATCTCATAGTTTCATAGTGTACAATATCTGGTGAAATCTGTAGCAAGATGTGAACTCCAAAGGATGTGGATGGCTCCACCCCTATGGCACTGTGGATGTCTGTACCTACAGTGGCTTCTCTCTTGGGCCAGTTTTGCTCACTTCTTGCAATTTTCCTCAGAAAATCTGTGTTCCTGGCTTCTCCAACCTTCTAGGGTCTCCACTGCACCAACAACTTCCCACTCATAGCGTCACTCTCTGTCCTATCAGGAGCACACTGCCTGCACTCCCAGCCTTTCTTCTGAAATCTGGGTGGAAACCTTCCTGACTCACAATTCTTGTATTCTGTAAAATGTAAAATGTATTCTTTGTAAATGTAAATAAAATGTATTCTTGTAAAATGCTGTGGAAGATGCAAAGGTCTTCCACTTGCTGCAGCAATAACCAGGTTTCCTTCTTTCTTAGCTGTAGGGTTTGAGTGCCTGGTTTGCTGAGCACTATGAACAAGTTCAATGAAAAAACTCTCTAGACCACCACAATTCTGGAATGTGGTGCTCTGGTGCTCAAAGTGTTTCATCTTTGAAATTTTGAGGTTGAAAAGGTTAGAGTCCTGCTAGTTCCTGTGATATGCTAAGGCCATCTTTTCTGTTGTTCTGTTTATTCTCATCAACCAAATTCTCCTCTGCTCTATCTTTGCATTCCCCAGCTCTACTGGAGCTTCCTTTCTGGTCAAACTCAAAGCATTTCAAATTATTCTGGAGCATTTTGAATTATTCTCAAATTATTCAAATTATTCTGAGCTCTTTGTTTATGATTCTCAACATAGGTCTGGCTGAAAACTCCCAATAGTAGCCATGTCGTTGCCACACTATTAGACTGCCTTGAAATTTCTCCCACCAGCTTAATTAGCCTATTACCCTTAATCTCCAAAAGCAAAACATATATGGTCTGGAGTCCAACAGCCAATACAACCATTATTCTCAACTGAAATCTCCTGATCCTGGGCTTTACCAGATGCATTTCTATCAGCATTCTGATCTTCTGAGCTCTGACCATAATCTCCCATCAAGTTCAGCTTACAGTGTTCAAGGATGCTTCTTTAGATAGCACCTCCAAACTTCCCACAACCCAGTTCCAAAGGCTCCTGAACCCCATTATCAAGTATAGTCACAGCAATGCACCCATTTCTCTAGTACCAAAATCTATCTTAGTTACTTTTTTCATTACTTAGACAAAATTCCCAACATCCAAAATTGAATGATGAAAAGCTTACTTTGGCTCACATTTTGTAGAGGTTTCAGTTGGTTGATTCCAAAAGAGGGCAGTATGGCAGAAGGGCATCACAGATGAGAAACAGTCCATTCTTGGCAGGTAGGCAGAAGATGACAGCAGCAGCAGAAAGTCTGCCTTCACTTTCTCCCTTTATATTGCATCTGAACTATAAACCTATTGATTGGATCCACCCAGACGCAGGGCAGGTCTTCCATTGTCCAAACCCTTAATCCCAAAATCACACCCTTAATCCACATTCACAGACTCTAATCCAGCCACCTTCAAAACTCCCCAAATATGACTGCATGAGACTTAGTGGGGACGTCAAGATACAAGCCATAACAGTTGCAAAACCTAACTGAAGCAATTTGCCTTTTGTCTTTTATTGTTTGACTTAGCAGGTCCAATTCGTGATGAGTAGTACTAAAGACAAAGGGCAGAACTAAACTCTGTTGGTGATATTAGGACTCCAGGACCCTTTTAAGAAAGCTACAACCTGAATCTTAATCTCTGTAGCACAGGTTTTAGATTAGGGAAAGTCATCCAGAATCAGTGACCATGATCAGTCATTTTACTGAAGTAGATAACAAAACACCAATAGTACTTGATCTATGTCAGACACTCTTCTAAGAAACAGGATCTTTTCATCATTTACTTTTGACAACTCCACAATATGGGACCATATTTATTTCCATTTTTCAGATGAGAAAACTGAGGCACAGAGACACTAAGTCATTCTCCCAAGGTCACACTAGAAGGAACTAGTGAAGCTGGAATCTTAACTGAAAAAGTCTGACTACTACAGTCCTTGCTCTTTGTCAGGATACTAAATTGCCAAGACTTTTGGCAAGGAAGGGTGACTGGAAATGCAAAAAGGATCTCTAAAGAAGGAAAGGTGGGGGGATAAACTTATAATGTGGGACCAACCCTATAGGGTTTCATGGGGATAAAGTGACCGTGGCATGGAACATGGTACATACTACAAGGACCCAGTGGTTTTAGTGTGCTTTGGGGAAACAATGGCTTAGCATGTGAGAGTATGTGAATGAGAACCCAAGCTTAGGAAAGCCCATTAATAGGATATAAGGATATGAACCTATAAAATCCTTTATCAGAGCTCCAAGCTAGGGCCCAGAGACAACACAGGCCCTATGGATCAGAACAAAGACATCACACACACACACATACACGTACACACGCACACACGTGCATGTACACACACACAGGAGCACTGTCATAGACAAAAGGAGCTTCCAGCTTGCTCTCTGTTTTGGGGGTATGTACATGGTGGAAATAAAATGATAAACTGGACTTCTTGATAATAAGTACAGCTGATTGATTAGGAAAATAAAAACAGAAATGACTATTTTTGTACCTAACACAAGCAAAATTGTCTTAGTGGCTTCCTAAATATTTCTTGGCTAGGACTGCATACTTCATAAACTACTCTCTTTGCATTGCACTACAGCCCAGGAAGGTTGATGGAAAAGACACCAATGAATCTGTTTTCCAGTGGTGAAACTGTGGCTCAGAAGCCCCTTAGCCAGAGGGAGGCAGAGCCAGCATCGCTAACACAGGACTTCACCATTTAGAACCCCAGTTCTCTTCCTTTGGGCCATGGCTCCTCTCTATACACTCTGTAAGTGGTTAGCACTCAAAGAGAAATCATAATTTGGAACAGAAATTCATGGAATTGCCATAGGTGGCTCATCCAAATGCAAGCTCAGACTCTTGGAAGAGTGGTGGCTTCAAGGTAACGGTGGAGGCATGAGCTTGATTTAATCCATTCAAGTAACTTCATTTTATACACAATTGGGTCTTTGAAAAGTTGCTGATGAATTCTGTCCACTCGTTTCGTGGCAACAAGTTGCTTGAGACTGATCTGAAAAATAGTCTGCTATTTGATATAATCCATTTCTACCCAAACTGTTTTATATACTAAACAAATCATGGTGATTTTCTTCCTGTTTGCTTGTTTGTGAGCTTAAAGCAGACAGTGTTTAGGGCAACAGCCCCAGCGTTCAACCCCCAACACCTGCCCACTTGGGCCAAGGCCCAGCTGCTACTGCTTTGATGGCAAACACAACTTTGCCTTGCTGCATGTTGAGCAACCAGGAGAAGCACACAAGAAGGGGACACCCCTGCATCTGAAGTCGGCATTCTAGAAATGGGTTTCTAGTGGGGAGGGCAAGAGAGAAATCGCTGAAATGGGAGGAATTGTCATTTCCAGACTCATCTTTGGATAACAAATTGCTGAGGCCTAAATATCCACAGATTATTCTATCTGAGTTTATCTTGTTGCGACAGATCCGCATGCTGTAATCAATCACACTGCGTATCCATAAAACAGCTTGATAGTACACATGTATTCTCCTCAAAATAAAGTTGTAACATTTACACATAATAACTTATTGGGCTGCAGGCTTTGCCTGACGTATGCTCAATATCATCTGACGTTTTATTGGATCACACACAAACTTTTGCCTAATACAGTTATTCTACAGAGAAAAGTTAATTGAAGCCTTGACTGCAATAAGGAAAATTAGAAAGGAAGGAAAAGAACTGAAGCAAGCTTCTCTGGGGCAACACAGAAGCCAGGGTGTGTGGGGCACTGAGGGAGAAGGAAAAGTAAGTCCAGGGTCCCCACTTGAGCCATAGAATCGGACAATTCAGCTCTCCAGATTTCCTCTATCTCATCCATACAACATTTGGTATTACAAAATGCTAAAATGTAAATTACACACAGAAAATGTAAAAGGCAGAGCACACAGAGAAAGACTGGAAGAAAGTTTCCAGGCAAAAACTAGACAAAATTGACCAGTGTGTGACAGAACACAGAAGGCCACATCCACTGATGGAGTGTGGGTTGGGTGATGATAAAATAGTATGAAGAGTGGGTTAAGGCTTTTTGTCCTGTCATTCTATAGTTGCCACTATAACCCATTCTCTGCCCTCAGAATGCCTACTAAAATCTGTATGAATATTACTTATTTGTTGACTTATTTATTATCTCCATCTCCCCATCCACTCATCCTCATTTCATGAGGCGAACCTTGGCTACCTGATGCACTGAGGTTTCTGCACTGCCTAGCACACAGGTACTAGCATTCACCAAACAATTGTTGAGTGAATGAACAAACTAGGCAGTAATAAACCGCTTCCAACTCTCAGAGAATGTCCACAGGGCTTCTGATCCTACAGTTGCAGTCTACCTTTCTTTCTACCTTCATATGAACTCACCCACCCTGTGCTCCAGTTCTCAGCAGTAAGAACAACTGAAAACAAGAGGGCATAGCCATGATGCCTTTTGTAGGGGACACCAGGATCCTTCTGCTCTGTATCCTATCCAGAGGACTCAGGGTATGTGGGAGCTAATTTGGTGGCACACCTTAAGAAACTACAGGAACTAGGAAGTGCTATATAAATGAGAAACACTTTCTATGTTGTAGAAGTAAACAACAGATTGGTGAAATATAGGGCTGTGCTCACTGTCCTGAGGCCATCAACATCATTTGTGGAGCTCTGTCAACTCTCCACCCTGGGCTATTGGAAGCCTTGACTGAGTAGGTTTGCACTGGAGCAAGAACTATAACTCCTAAAGTTTCACAGATGAGTTTGAAATACTGCAATTTGAGGATGTTAAGACTGAACACAATGGCTTTGACCTCTTCCTACTTCAATTCTAAGTGATTTTTGTTATGGTTTGAATCAGAAATATCTCCCACAATGTTCATGTGTTCAGAAGCAGAGCTTTTGGAAGGTAATTGGATCATGAAGGTTCTAACTTCATCAGTGAATTTATCCATTTGTAGATTCATAATTTGGTAGCATTACTGGGAGGTAATGGAAATGAACGTGATCGGGCCTCATTAAAGAGTGGGTCAAAGGGATGTGACCTTGGGGACTATATCTTGTCTCCAGCTGCTTCCTCTTGGGCTCCTTTTGTCCCCCTCTCTCTGATTCTTGACCTCCATGGGGTGAGCAGCTTTGCTTCACAACATGCTCCCCATCATGATGTTCCACATCATCACAAGCCCAAAACAACAGAGCCAAGGGACCATAGAACTCAAATTTCTGAAACCATGAGCCAAAATAAACCTGCTCCATTTAACTTGTTTTTCTCACATTATTTTGTCACAGTAACAGAAATCTGACTATCTTAGACACTTTTCTCATTGCTGAAACAGAATACCCAGTACCCACAGGGAAAGATACAGGAAGATAGATAGATAGATAGATAATAGATAGATAGATAGATAGATAGATAGATAGATAGATAGATAGATAGATATCCTTCCTTATACAGCACCATGTCCATCAGTGGTTTAATGTAGTATGTGTGAGATCACACTGTCATAATCCCATCACCTCCAAAAAGCCTCTCCTTGGAGCACATGAGGCTTGGAGGACATTTAGATAAAAGCCATAATGCTAGCACAGATTTTAAACATTATTTGAAGCAGTCAAAAGAGGGTAATGAATTAATGAAAATCTTCTGAAAATTTATTAAGTCTTAGTCAAAACAAGTGATTCAAGAGTGTAACATCTGGTTTCATCAAAATAAAATATAACCACAATTTCCTCTATCCACTGGGTATGCCATGCTTATTCCCTCCCCCATCTTTAGCTTATAGAACTTTTAAAACCACAAACACTGTGGTGGTTGCTCCCCCTACATCCTCTCCAAATCATACCCATTTGCTTGGGAAAATAATGAAATATGGTTCATCACCTGAGAATCAGCTGATTATTCAGCAAAGAACCTGCTTCAACCCTGTCTTTCTGAGAGCTGTCAAATTTGCATGTGACTGTCCACTCATATTCACTCACTTACTGACTCATTTGACGAACATATCAGCCTCTATGCTGTGTCAAGAACTGTGCTAGGTGTGGGATATGGGACAGTGATTAAACATGACAGGGATTGTGGTCCTTGTTTCTTGCTTAAGCATCATTGCTTGAGAGCAATCTGCAGTTCACAGGCTAGTGATTTGGGAAGTCTGTAGTACAGACACATTCCAAGAGTTTAAGAAGATATAATTCTCATGAAGAATCCCAGATGTGAACCTAATGATTATCCATGCAGCATCCAAAGTTGCCTTCTCATACTCTAGTGGTATGTAAGACACTAAGATTTTGTGTAACTCTAGGTGGAGTTACACTGCTCTGGCAAAATGTACAAATAACTGAGTTGAATTTAGCTGCAAATTAAGGACATTTGTCCTGGAAATGTATCAGTCTGGTACATTGGCTTCTCTCTCACCCTGGAAGGACCTTGCTCAAGTTGGACTGTAGATCTTCACAGGCCCTGTTTAACACGTTACCATGGCTGTGAGGTGAAGACAGCGGCCCAGGGACATGCTGAGCACAGGAAGAAGCAAATCAGCCTGGCGAATCTGTGCTGCTGAGATAATCATGGATATTAAGGGTCAAGAATCTTCTCTCCTTTTCAAGCCAGTTGTTGTCCTTTGCACAAAGAACCTGGAAATGGCTCACTTTGGGCTGGGACAGCCTATGTACTGAGTTGCAAGTACAGACCCGGAGAACAGGGGCATTTCCCGTGTCATTCAACACCTATCCGCAGCCACATGTATCCTTGGCTTGCTCCCACTCTCTCTGTGGAGTCCACCTGTATCTCAAGAATGATTTGAGCAGTACTAAAATGGCCACTGGAGCAGGGAAATTCCCCAGATCAAAAGTATGCATCCCTATGTGACTTCAGTCTTTTTTCACTCCCAAATTCCTGTGCCAGCAAGTCTTGTCTCCTAGCCAGGAGCTCTGCTGTGCTCAGGACACAAAAGACTCCTAACCTATCATGCTGCACATGCCCTTTCCCTTTAGTTAATCTAAAGCCAGGTTAGAACTTTTTAATGAACCTCTTACTAAATAAATAAATAAATAAATACCCTAGGAGCACAAAGAAGAGAAATAGATGAGTACAATAATGCTTCACATTTGTATAGCATTTTGCAGTTTGCAAAACACACATTCATTACCTCATTTACTCAGCATGGATTCCTTCCTCTAACTTAAGTAAGGCCTAGTCAGAATTGGCACAGGCCCTGTTAGGAGTTTCTGCCAAACATGCCTATCACTCCCCAAATCTAGCCTGGATATTTGGTAACACTGGCTGCCTGAATGAGGCCCTGAAGACCCCCCAAAATCTGATCCTAGTTCCACATCTTCTTCTGCCAGAAGGATTTTCATTAATGGTTTCAAGTGGTGATTCTAAGTACTAAGGGAGTTGTTTCTTGTTTCCAGGACAGTACTCAGTTCAATCATTCTCAACATCTTCGCAGAAAGTAGTAATAGCTAACAATCACTGAGTATTTTCTAAATGCCAGGCACTGCTTTTTATGTGTATTAATTCATTTCCTTTTCACAAAAAGCATCAGGTGGACAATACGATATTCATTTTACAGGTGACAGAGGCTTAGAAAACACAAGTCCCATTTGGTATTGCAGGTTAATGAACAGATTGGGTGAGATGCAGACAATGAGACTCACCACCACATCTCCTTTACTAAGTCATTTGTGAATGCATGAGTTCAAGATGCATTTCCCCAGTTCCTCTTGGGTGGCAAACCACACAGCCACAGGGATGGGACAGTGAAAACCATGAAAGGGTTTGCCACAGAGAGCTCATTGCCTGGCTAATCACCTCCAGCCTCTCCTGTTACTGAACATATAATGTAATAAGGACACAGAGGCCTGAGTCCTATCTGGTTCCAAAGAAAACAGCCTAGAGACATCAACAAGGAGAGAATAAGAGTGTCTTATGCACACAGGACTGAAGAAAAAAGGGTTTGCAGTAAGACAGCAAGACACATCTGGGAAGTGCAAAATACTCAGGGCTACTGGGCAAGTAGGGGATAAGTTGTGTATCAAGTTAAGGGAATTGGGCTTTATCCTAAAATCACTAAAGCACTATTGATGGGTTTTAAGCACAGAAGTGGTGGGAAAGGAATTTTCCCTGAAGTTATTTTTTAAATTAAGTCCCTGTTTCACATTTTGTTTTCTTGTGCTTGCTTCTTTCCAATAAAAGTGAATTCAGATAGGGGAACTCATTAAATAAGGCTCTCTGGCTGCTAATTAGCAGAAATTTCACTGCCCTCTCTGGTAAGAGGTGTGAAGATTGTCTCTGTCTCATATCCTTTCTCTCTCTCTCTCTCTCTCTCTCTCTCTCTCTCTCTCTCTCTCTCGTCTCCCCTTTTCTCCCCCGCCCCCACTGACTTAGTCACTTTCCTGTTGCTGAGACACAGGACCCAACACCTACAAATCAAAGAAGGAAAGACTTATTTTGGCTCATGTTTCAGTCCGTAGTTCACTGGCTCCAAGGAGGATGGCAAGGAACTGGAGCATGGCAGAGGAGTAGTGGCTCACAACATGGCACAGAAAGAAGGCAAGATTTAGGGAGGGAGATACTGTAAACCACTCCATCCGGGCCATACACACAGTGGCCCATCTCTTCCAACCAGACCCCACCTCCTAATAGCAAGTCAGTAATAAGATCCCATGATCCAGCCACCTTCTGAAAGCCCTACCTATGACACATGAGGCTTTTCAGGAACATCTGGTTATAAACTGTAACACCACTGCTACAGACTTGGGTAGTTGAAGCTGTTGTAGGCCAGTTGACTTACAGGGAAGTCCAGGCACATGTCTCTGAATAATTGTGTCTCCCATTTCTTCTGAACACTTCACGTTAGGTTTCCAGCTGTAATGGTCACCTATTGTTCACACAATGCCCACCACCAGCTGCAATGCCCCGTTTGTCAGCCACTAAAGCTCTGTCATCACTGACCTAGCTACTTGTGCAGACTTTGTTCTTCTGCACCCTAAGAGGGAACTCCTAGGGGTAGAGCCAGGGTCAGGCCAGAGGAACCAAGACACTGGCACTCCTTTTCCCTCATGGAACTCTCTTTGTTTAGCTCAGCAAGCAAGCTAAGCAGACACAGGCATGGAGAAGTGAAGGGGAAAGTCACCAACTTGATTCTGGTGACTGATAAGACTGCAAGTGGCACAGCAAGCTCCTTTTGATACCAGGGACTATGGGCTCAAAATGTCCAAATCCCCCACTTATAGCACACATGTAAACTTGCATTTGGTTGTCCACTTCAGAACCAAGGTCTTCTTTTGTTTCCACATATTAGAGAGGCCTCCGAAATTGGGTTCTGACCAATCTGGGCCGTGACTCAGCCTTGAGACACCAAGGCAATGAACACTGCCTTCTCCAGCAAGGGGACTTTTGCCCTTGGTCCATGACAGGCTGAAAGACTTGGAGAGTCTGCTGACATCCACACACAACTGTAATGGGTGGGGGTGCACACTGTTTTCTTCAGACCCCCAAAGGGAGCTACAGTCCCCCAAAAGGTTAATAAGCACTCATTTGGGAGATGCTTGCTGGTTTCTACACATTTATCCTATTGTAAACCTCCCATCCCGAGGCCAGCCTTGCCCACAGGGGGTCTGCCCAATCCCATTCAGTTGACCCAACTAATTCAAATAACAAGGCAATAATTTATTTCAGTTCAAAGAAATGCAAATTGGGTTAATATTCCTTTCTCTGAACCATCACATATTCAATGTAAACTAATTCATTTCCACAGCAGTGAATTTTTTCTAGAAACAAATGATACTCTGTTCTGCACAATTCAAAGTAGCACATTTTTAATGCAACAAACATTTATAAACCACTCATCCCTCCCCCTTCCCTCCTTCCTAAAAATACCAATTGCAGCACCAACTTCAAGCCTACAGCCTGTCATCCCAAACTGCTGTATTGTATTTATATAATGGGACTGTTTCAATCCCAGTCATCAAATTACCCTGTTTATTATTATCCCCATTTTACAGATAAAGGAACTAGGACATCGAGAGGTCAGCTGACCTGACTGCCCCAAGCCCCACAGCAGGGCTGAAACAGAGAAGATGTGTTTGCAGTCTACAGCAGCCTAAGGAGCACAGAGCAGCTTGGCTGGGTTATGCTTCTAGGGAGAGCATGCACTTTAGCGATGGTGATGCCCCTTATCTCTTACTACCAGGGCAAACACAAATATGTAAGCCCAGAAATATGGTCAGGGGTCTCTTTAGCTACCTTGTGATGCCCCTCAGTCACACTGGATAGGTTGCAGGACCACACGTGAAGTGAGGACTCTGACCGAGATGAAGGGAGGCTCTGCGGAGACATGGCCACTCAGGACCACCTGAAAATCTGAAGTCACCAGGCCTTGCTGAAGCAAAGAGTCTGGCCTTCCCCTGCCAGCACCTCCCCCTGGCCCTATGTTACCTGTGAGGCCAGCCAAGGACAGTGGGCTCAGCTGTCCTCATTTGTGGTGGATTGTGCTGGCAACACCCCTAGGTACAGACAGTCCCCCACTTACAGTGGTTCAACTTACCGTGTTTCCCTTTGAGGATGGTGTCAAGGTGACACACACTCTGGAGAACCTGTACTTCCATTCTGAATTTTTGTCCTTTCCCCAGTTAGTGATATTGGTAAAGTGCTAAGTATCCAGGAAGACACCAATTTGGTCTCCATTGGACCCTACATCATAGTTACATATTCTGTTCTCATTTGAGCTGTTGTAAAAACCTGCAACTTATTCCATTCTCTGTCACCTTCCTTTCTATAACCTTATGTCCATCCCATTGGTCCTATCCTCCTTAGCACTTTTCCCCACATTCTTGGGTCCAATTCCCTCCCTCCTTCCAGCCTGTACCTTTCCCTCGAAGAACATTGACCCTGCTCCATGCACATACTTCCCTTTGTCTGGCCCACTGTCCTTCCTGACAAGCCACTCTGATCTAAATAAACTCTCATCTTTATCTTCACTCTGGTCTTTGATCTTTGTAAATTCTTTGACTGCCCACACCACCAGACTGGACGTGCCCTGTCTCACAGGGCAGATACCTCACTCTTTTTACAGCGCTGAGCAACCGCAGTGAGTCGTAGCTCCCAGCCAGCCACACAGCACAAAGAAGAGAAGCCACACAGCTGACCTCCCTGTGTCCTAGTTCCTTTATCTGCAAAATGGGGTGACAGTAAACAGGATAATTCGATGACTGGGATTGAAACAACCTCCCCATTTGGGATGCCAGGCTGCCAGCTGTCTACAGTGGTCTGTGTGGCTAAACTAGGACGCTTAGTAGTTGTCTGTACTAATATTTGACTTTTGGTTACTTCAATTTATGATGGGTTTATTGGGATGAGCTCCACAGTCAGTTAAGTATCATCTGTATACATAACAGTTTGTAACATATAATTTATTTGGGAGGTATAGTTCTTAATTTAAAGAACTAAATGCCAGGGGGGCAGGATTATTTCTAGCTCCCTTCCAGCAATGTGAAGGAAGAATCTAGAGATCTCATCCTGATCCAGGAAGCTGCCACACCCAGGAAGTTACCATTGCTCAAGAACAGTCAGCAAGCTGTCAGGCGATAGGTTCCATTTGCCACTGACCCCATGCCTGCACCCTGGTGCACCCTGGCAGAGGCCCCAGTCTGCATCCCCCAGCATGCTGTGTCTTGGTGGGGTCAGCCAGTGGCCATGTGGGATCCACCGCATCAGCACTCTCCCGCAGCAGGACACGTTATTAATAAACACGCTGCTTCGAGCATTTGCTCACGATTGTTTGATATTTCAGTTTTCAGTAATTTTCTCAGTTAATAATTTATTAAATGGATTATTTGTCATTTCAATTTATTAAAAATTGATAAAGGGCTCATTTCATTTTTTTTTCCAAAGCTAGGGCACAGGGAGGGACACACAGGCCAGAGTACAAATTAAAGACGCCCTGCTTCTTTCCTTTCCTCAGTACCTGCCTAGTCTCTACCCAGTGGCCACCCTCAGGATCCCTTCCTGGTATCACCAAACCTACAGACTTACTCCCTGATCAAGCAATGAGACTGAACAGCAGGCTCCCACCCACCCCCAGCCACTCCAACACTCATCTCTGACCCAGCCTCCCTGTCTAAGCTGATGCCCCTGATCACGCAGAGAGTGAGCTTGTGACCTGCTGCATTGCTGTGAGGGTACCTTTCCAGTTCATTCAGCCATCTGCAGGCTGCACAGCCCCCTACTTCACCCAGGGTGGCACTGCATTTGAAAGAGGGAGTCTGCGATGTGGTGGGATTTTAGACATAGACACAGGAGGAAGAGGAGGAAAGCATCATAGCACTCAACATGGCTGCCCCCTCTCCCATGGGCAAGCCAAACCAGGAAGGCTGCCCTCTCCCTTGTCATTTGCACTATTAATGATTTCCTGGCTTCTGTATTCTGATCATGGCCCTGCCTGTGTTTACAGAGCAGGAACACAAAGCCACTAGAGGGAAAAGTGGTAAGCAAGACAGTCTCCTGATTTTTCCCTTCTCCTTTCTCCTCCCTGTCCTCCACTCCATGCCTGCGATGATCTTTCTCTCTCCTTCTGCTCTCTCAACATCATCACAGCCCCTTCTGCCTTCTGTCTTCTTCATCACTCTTTATTCCTCTTAACCTCATACTCTCTCCACCCCCATTACCCTTGGCTTTCTTCCCTTTGGTCCCTTTGTAGAGTCCTTCTAGGCACAAAGACTTAAGGTCCACAGGCTCATTGAATTCCATGTCTGGTTTGGGAATGCTGCACAGGAATGGTTCAGAAGCTTTATTCTCAGTGCCCTGGGGCCACCAAAGTCCTGTGGTTGTTTCTAGGCTGAAAGCTAAGTAAGTCCTGGGACCATCCTATATGCTGGGTTCCAACTTCAGCTCTGAGTGCTCACACAACATCAGTTAGAAAAGCAATAGTACTTTCCAAATCCAAGATCCGACTGAAGACCCACTCAAGCCCCTGGAAGGGAAAACTCCACGGGTGACCAGGTGGATACTTGGAAAAGTCAAAGCTGTTAAAGTCACTTTAGCCAAAAGTGCATAGTCATGATTTTATCATTTCTGTCTGCCTTCACTGGCTCCTTGAGATTCCATCTATCATTGTTTTCCAAAGTACTTTTCCCTGGGATGAGTTTTATGGCATTATAAAAGTCACATTGTGCACAAATTGGGAAGTTTTTGAAGCACCTCCCGATCTCTCATGCAGATACACCCGAAAAGTCTCCGCATTTGAGCAGGGAAGGCAATTCAAGGCACAAAAACATCCTTGGGTGAATTACTTCCTATTAGTATGTCACATATTTCTTAGATACAACTGTAGTTCCAGAAGGTGACAGCAGCGGTTGACAATAAAACTTTGCACTCTTTTTTATTTATATTTTCCCTTCCTTTCTATTTTGTTTGAGGTGTGTGTAAGCGCATGCTAGTGTGTGTGTGTGTGTGTGTGTGTGTGTGTGTGTGTGTGTTTTCCTTTCCCCTCCAAGTTATATAAGAGTGTATCAGGCTTCTCATCTCCTAGCTCTGGGGAAATAATGCCCTTGAGGCTCATGTGAACTCCTCGTCTTTGGAGGTATCCGAGAAAGATCTCTAAACTCATACCAAGTTGGACCTTTGGACCAAAGTTACAACATCATTAAGACAGAAGACCTGGCCATGCAAGTCCAGCAATTCCAGCCTGGATTCTCCCCCTAGACACAGCTTCCTTCCTTCTTTAAGATCCATAATTCTCTAATGCCCAACCATCATGTGTCCATACCACAGCTGCAAGACACATAGAAGGTGAGAGAGGGGAGTTTATCCTCTAGTTCTAAATCCCATCCAGCAATACAGCCTGCTCCAAAGAAAAGAAAGTATATAGCAAGTGATAAAGTCAGCATCTTACCTTCAGGTGCTGTTGGAACTAGGCTAGAAGGGAGCAAACTCAGTCTAAAAGACATTGTGACCTAAAGCAAGCCAGCATGGCATATAGAGGATGGAACCACTGCAAGCAGGGGACTCTGCTCCACCTTCAGAAAAATGAGGGAGTTTTTTGTGCTGTTCTTTGCATATGTTGTGGCACTTTGGCATTTGTAAGTATGTCTGGATAGAGAATGAGAAGGGAATCTCTGGTGACAGTTTCCAGCAAAGAACTGATTCTTCTTAACAAATGTCTTCTCTCCCTTATCCCAAGAGTTTAAATCACCCAGGGAGGATCCTGTTTCCCATTGTTTGGTGTAGGGATGGAATGCACATGGCCCTCTAGCTTGTGCTCAAATCCTGCACGCTGTGCCTTAGTCTCTCATCCATAGCATTAAACTCTGTTTTAGTAACTTTCTCGTCACTGAGACACAGTAGCCAATACCCACAATTTAGAGGAGAAGTTGATTTGGGCTCCCTGCTTGTAGAGGTTTCAGTGTATAGTTGGTTGGTTCACATTCAGAGTAGCATGAGTTGCACGACAGTAGGGCAAACAGTCCATGGCAAGTCAGACAGGAAGCAGAAAGGGATCAAGAGAGTAGAAAACATATACACCTCCAGGCTGTGCCCATAGTGGCCCACCTCTTCCAACCAGGCTTCACTTTTCAGCCTCACACCTGACTATAAAACCATCAGTGGACAAATTCAGTATAACACATCCATAATATAGTCACCTCCACCAAACCCCACCTATGAGCACACGAGGCTTTGGGGAATATTTTCTAAAGGACTCCATCAAGGAAAGCAGGCATGCCTCCCTTCTATCAAGACAAAAATGCCCTAACGTCAAAACAACAGCCTCAGGAATTTCTGTTATCCAAGGAAGAACCTAAACCTTCCCTGTCTCTTCACCTCATAGTCTATCCATTGCCCCAAAACCTGGAGGACTCAGAATGTGGTACTCTTTTTGGAAAGACGAAGTCTCACCTGGGCTTCAATCCTCTGATTGCCTGGTCCTCTTGCCAATGCCTATATCTCTTCCCACCTCCAGGAGCCCAATTCCTCTGGTCCTCATGTGCAGCTACAGCCACTGTGCAAATGGCAGCCCCCTCACTTGTCCCTTCCCAAGAACACCCAGATCATTTCCAGTCTCAGACTCATTGGTCTAAACAGTCACCCAGCTCAAGTTTATGGCTGATGTAGAGATTTGTGTATTCTGCCTGATGTGTTTTAATCCTGCCCATAGATAAGAGTCTAGGTTGAAAGAAATATCAGAATCATGAAATTCAGACAGGGCTCATGTCTACCAATGAGGAAAGCTGAGATGAAAAATAGGATAGGTTTTCTGAAAAGGGGTGCTCAACCACTTTGAAGATGACAATGCACAATATATTAACCATTGTTAATCTTATATTATTTTGTTCTGAAATTCTGTATCATTATTTTTATTCTTTTTTCTTTTTTCTTTTTAAAAAAAATTTAAATAGTAGTTTGGCAAAGGGGAGTTGGCAACTTTGATAATGCTACAGTGTGCAAGTCATCCAGGCCTCTGTAAGAAACCACTATTAAACTCATTTATTTGCCAAGCCAGTCTTGTCATTTTTTAGACTGTCAGACCTATCCCTATTTGAAGGCTAAAGTTTCTCTTACATAGTGTATCTCTGTAAAATTTACCTAATAAATACATGCTTCATAATGAGAAGTGCAAACATGGAAAAGCAATGACATTACAATGATATATGTGTTCTCTACCTTCTTAAGACTCAGAGGTTAGCAGAAAAGACTCAACCAAACCAAATACACTAATAAAATTAGCAAATACAATGATAAACAAAAAAAGGGGAGTGTTCAGAGTTTATAGAAAAGTAGGTCATTTTTTTTCATACCTGGGTAATGAAATGGGGACAGATTAAGGAATAAAGGTTAGCAGAGGAGAAAAGAGACTTTTTAAACATAATAGTGCTGCATAATAGTGAGTTTTATTAACTTTAACTTTTCATCTTAAAAAATTTGTAGTACTTTCAGAGTCATTGAAACAATGGGGAAAACATGTAACTAAAAATAAAACCACTGTCATATCAACCTCCTAATTGTTAAGTGCCTTGTGATCCCACCTATTTCATTTTGGTCAGTATATCTGTCTCTTGAATATTTTAGGATTCTGTGGACCTCATTTCTCTATCACTTATAATTCAAACTTGCATCTCCCCATGCCTGCTCCCAGGACTCTTAATTTCTCTTCTCTTTCTAGCATTATTTATTTAAGTCTTCTAACTGTATTATTTATTTTAACACCATATCTGTATTATTTATTTTACTGTAGCTCCATAACAATATTATTTAAGTCTATAAAATAAAGCTATCTCCCTTGAACTCTCTGTGCAAAATAAAATTGTATTGTATTGAAACATTCTTTGAAATGCCCTTCTTTTCTACCACTGGATGATAATAATAATAATACTTTGCATTTATGCAGTACCTTTCATCTTGGGATTATTTAAGTCTGCAAAGGCAGTTTGTCTGAATTCTCTATGCAAAAATCAAGTAGTATGATAATATTCTTTGAGATGCTCCTTATTTTTCACCACTTGCTGGTACAAAAATGCTCTGTCTTTGTACACAACTCTTCACATAGGAATTTTAAAGTGCTTCTCACACTGATGCTCATCTGCTCAGAAATGGCTGGGTAGATATTTCCCCCACTTCCTGAGTGGAGAAAGAGACACAACAGGAAGACTCCCAAAGATAGGAAATATGTGAAAGTCAGAGGACATCAGAAAGATTATATCATCCTGCACAGCCATGGACACAGTGCCCATAGCCCCTTTCCTTCCATTTATCCATGTGTATCCAAGCCACATGAACTGAGCTCCGAAGCTTCATGATTAAATCCACATACTCGTGAGAGGCACACCTTGGGCAAGTCCCCTCCTGCGTAAAACCTCCATTTGCTCATTTACACTCAGCATCTTCTCATATACTGCTTTGCTCAAGCCTCTCCCACATCCCAAATTGCCTTTCCTACTCCATGCCATTTGTCCATGCTGATCAACTCCAGGTCCATCTCTAGGAATGGTATCATAGTTGATTCAGCTGCTATAATAAAACAGATAGGCTGGTGGGTGATCAACAACAAGAATTTATTTTTCACAGTTCTGAGGCTGGGACATTTAAGATCAAAATACCAGCAGATTCCAAGTCTGGTGAGGACCCACTTCCTGATTCATAGATGGTTGTCTTCTCACTGTACCTTCAGATGGCAGGAGGGCCAAGGGAGCCCTCTAGCATTGCTTTTATATGAAGCTCCATCCTCATTGATGCTTTTCATGAAGGCTCCATCCTCATGAACTAATCACCTCACAAAGTACCATCCTCTTAATACCATGATAGCGGAGGTAAAGATTTCTACATGTTAATTTGAAAACCATACACTCAACCATAGTAAAAGGCAAATAGTAGTCCCTTGTCCAATAATGGCAGCCAGTATCCATCACTTGCTATTTGAACAGTCTTGGATCTTAAAGTCCAGGCAACATATACTGGAGCTAGGTTACATGCTATTTTGCAGTTTTAACTGTCTCTTGTGAATGAGCTATTATTAACTGTTTGAATCATTCAACAAATTTTTACTGACTGTGTATAGGACAGGGTACACTTGTTAATGCTCTGGATATAGCTATTTTATTAGTCAGCTTTCCTGTTGCTGGGAAAAAATACCTGACACCCACAAGTTTAAAACAGGGTATAGACCACAACTTCCCATGAACCAGGCTCTGCCATGGGAATCAGCAAGAACCTCAGCAAAAAGCAGAATCATACCTTCCCATGGTCCAGGCTCCACCATGGGGATGGGGAAGAGACCCAGCAGGAAACAGAACCACACTTTTCCATGAACCAGGCTTTGCCACTGGGATCGACAAGAATCTCAGCAAGAAGTGGAACCATGTCTTCTTGTCAGCTGGGCGGTACTCGGCCTGGGAAACCAGTAGAGCAGCCACACCCACACACAGTAAGTGACTGGCTGATTTGGAGGACTTCGGGTGAGATGATAGCAACTGAGGTGAAAGAATAGCTAGATGCTTATATTGTTTGACTCACTCTGCAGGTCTGGGGCTGGTGGTCTGAGCATCTACTTGAAGGATGGCAGCGTGCATTGTGGTAACTGTGGGGGCTTTCCTCCTGTCTTTGTTTTGAAATCCAATGTTTTGTTCCATTTTATTGTTTTGTTTTACTCCTGTGTCTAGTAACCTGAGCAACTATTTTGAAGATAACAATGTGCAGTATCACAACCATTGTTAAATTCCTGTCATCTTGTTTAGAAAACCATATAGCTGTTGTTTTTTTCTTTTGTTGTTGTCATTTTGTTTTTGTTATTTTCTAGGTTTGTTTGCTTCTATATTTATCTGTTTTTTCTTTTTTCTCTTTAAAATAAAATTTAAAAATTTAAAAAGAGGTTTACTTGGCTCATAATTTCAGAGAGCTCGGTACACGGTTGTCTGGCTCCAAATACGTCACGATGGAAGGGCATGGCAAAGCAAAGCTGTTCAGTTCATGGTTCAGAAACAGAGTAAAAAAACAGCACCAGCAATGAGAGACCAGATGTGGAATCCAAGGTCAAGTCTCCACAACTCACCTAGACACACCCAGAAGCATGCTTTATTAATTTCCTAGGCAGCTTCCGAGCCAAACGAGTTAGCAGTTAACCTTCACAACCATGAACAAAACAGTCAAAAGCTCCAGCAATCTCAGAAGCCTAAAATCTTGCAGAAAAATATATCCACCACTAGATCTACAAAGCTAAGCTGTAGCATGACTCACACCTTCTTCCTCTCAAAGCACTGAAACAGAGCATGCTGAACACAGCAGGGGAGCCAAAGATACTTTCTGAATTTTAAAATATTAATGATAAAGAGGTACAAGATTTCAACATAATTTTAGCTATTTTCTCCAGTTTCAAACAAAATCTCTAGAAAGTTGCCTTCAGCCTCAAACTGGCTATTAAGTCCCTAACTATCCTTACAATGTTTTACACAGTCAATGTAACTCTTTCCAGAAGTACATCACTGTGAAACGGATCAAGTCTACAACCTCAAACACTCTAGTTACTCACTGTTGAGTAGTCTGGCCCCTTCTGGGGTTGTGGGAAGAAGCAAGACAGCCATTCAAAGAATGAGCACCATGCCTAGCCAACAATAGCAGTTTAATCATCGTAGCACAGAATAATTCTTCCTTCCTGAGGCTCTGTTTGTAACTCCACATGATGGCAGAGAGACTGAAATGTTTAGCACAATGAAAAGGGTTATCTTTTCTTCCCAGAAAGTTCCATCTTTGGAAAGACACTGATGTGAAAGGCAGAGTTCTCAAGTCTTCTGTGGTTAGGGTACCAGCCCTAAGCACTTTGCAACTTTCACTAGGGCCACTGCATGACACAGCATTGGGTTCCAGTCCCACTCTTGGCACAGACATGTCAGTTGCACTTTCATTTGTTCTCTTAACACCGTCTCCCATTATTCATTAAATTCTCTGGATATTATCTGTTTTGTGTGTATTATATACTGTATAATGCAAAGAGTACTTTGCTTTTACCTTAATCAATTTCCAGGCTAATATTGTGCCTTACTTATCCAGTCTCCATTAAGGGATACCCACAGGACTAACAATGTAGTAGATTCTCAATAAACATTATTTTTATGCAATTTGGTATGACTGTGTAGGCTACATAAAGCAGTTATAATTATCCTTATTTTAATAATCTGAGAGATCGGTCCCTTCTGAAGTTCCCCTGATTTCTAGCCCATGCTGCTCTCTTTCCCTCTGGAGTAGATAATTTCCTTACAAAGCTACATATCATGTGTCTTTCTGAGCACCCTCTCTATACCTGTAATTATGTTGAGCACTGGGCTGGGGATTTAGCTCAGCAGCCTAAGTACCTGCCTAGCAAGTGCAAGGTCGTGAGTTCAATCCCTGGTACAAAAAAAAAAAAAAATACATATATATATATATATATATATATATATATATATAGCACTGCAGATACATTTAAGGGGAAAGCTAGATTCCTCATATGCAAGAACCACAATCTACTTAGGGAGAGATACAAAAAGAATGTCATAGGATAAAATAGGGCCTATAGGGCCATATACTGTGGTTTCTTAACTGCCAGGCCAAAAAAGCTTTCTGACACAGCAACCCAGACATAGAAGTGGGGAGAAAACAGACAGTTGGGCAGGGGAACAGTACAAAGGGCCTGAGGCAGAGAGAATGTTCAAAGAATAGGAATATTCCAAAGTTTCTAGCACCAGGGTCAGCTACCTGAAGGACCTTCCAAACCCCACTAAAGAACTGGGACATTTCCCTGAGGTTACCAGGCAGGACCTAGAGCCACTGCAACTGATTCATCAGAGAAGTAGCCTGATTAGACACAAAGAGCACTTCACTGAGGGCAGAAGGAAAGTCAATTGGGATGAGAGATAAGAAAACTGCTGAACAAATTAAAGAGGATTTGTTGAATATTTGCTAAAATGTCTTTAAAATGATCTTATGTCAAAACCCCTAGAGAAGTCTACCAATAAAAAACTATTAGAGATAGCAAATAAGAAAATAATTTCATTTACAGAAACACACACAAAAAAAAACTTCTAAAACTTAGTGATAAGCTAGGCACAGTGGTACATGTCTATAATTCCAGCCACCTAGAAGGCTAAGGCTGGAGGACCACAAGTTTGAGCAGGCCTGGGCAACTTAGTGACTTACAGATAACCTGTCCTAAAATAGATAGATAGATAGATAGATGATAGATAGATAGATAGATAGATAGATAGATAGACAGATAGATAGATCTGGAGATATACTTCAGCACTCCCTATATTTATTCTCAGTTTCTTAAAACCTTGGTAATAAATTTAACAAAGGAGGCAAAAGACTTGAACACTGGGAACTACAAAGTATTGCTTAAATAAATTAAAGAAGACAAATAAAAAGAATCCCATATTCATAAATTGAAACCCTTAGTATTTTGAAGGCGTCAAACACTACCCAAAGTAGCTTCATGCCTCATATCAAAATATCTCAATAAAATTGTGTGACAAACTAGAATAAATTTCATTCTAAATTTCATACAGAATCTCAAGGAACCCCAAATAGGCACAAAAATCTTGATAAAGAATAAACTCAGCCTTACACTTTTTCATTTCAAACCTTACTACAAAGCTACAAAGGGGACATTTTCTGAGGTGCCTAGAGATTTGCTCTAGGTGGGGAGGGGAAATCTGCAAAGGAAACTTAGGGCTGGTCTGTGATACTTTGCCAGCAATGAGGCTGATGGATCTGGGACTCCTCCCCCGCCTACCTTCTTACATTTGAAGGTGGAGATCTACGCTAAGAATTTGGGTACATGTGCATACCACCTCAAGACCTTGAAAAGAAAGAGACAGAAATCCACAACCACTTCTTGTTGAAGCATGAAATTATTGAAACATACCTGATGCACTACGGTGGTCCTGACCAAGGGCAAATGGCATGAAAGGACACTGATGTTCCTGAGAAAAACCAAAAGGACTCTATCAGGAGAGATCTTGAACTCTACTCCACCACTGTACTAGTTCAAGGTAGAGGGTTCTGGAAGGACCATTTGCTGATGATGCAGGGTCTTCCTTCTACTCATTCTCCCTCATGCAGATACATGAAAGAAAGGCTCTTAGCAGTAAGAAAGAAGGGTATGATTTCTGAGACCCAGGTTTGCTAGGTATGCTGTGGGTTGCCCCAAATTTATCTGACAAAGATGTATCTTCACTCACACATTCAGGCATCCCAGAACTGAGCAATCTCACAAACTTATGGTATACCTTTGGAAACACAGAAACAGCTAGGTAGACATATTTTCCCAGCCCAGCCTCCAGAAAAAGACTGAACAGTTTTTAATAAGCCTGATTTAACATTGCTGTTGAAAGCAGTGGAGCTGTTACTACAACCCTTCACATTCTTCAGGAATATATGCTGTCCTCTCCCAGTGTATGACATCCCCCAAGCCTCACGGCCAGACCAGAGAATACACCAGCTTCCATTCCAGTGATAAAGGTATAAGGTTAAAATATCAGTGGTATTATTCCTTTGGTGTAGCTGCCACCACTTCACAGACCATAGAGGCAGTCTGAAGACCTTTTATGAATGACATATCATTTCGGCAATTTTTAAGCATTCAATGTATTCCCATTTGCCACTCCAGAAATCCAGTCCAATTCCTCTCATAGCAACTAAAAATATTTCCTTCTGGAGTCCTGAATAGAATGGAGAAACAAGACAGGTGCCAGGGAGTGAAGATATTGGACTGCTTGGTGTGTTTGTGGGGCTTTAGGACCAGGAAGGCCCATGATGTGTGAAGCCAGATTCTGAAATTCAGCAGATAAGGGCTGGCTTCCAACACGGGTCACAGGGCTCCCAAGGAGTGGCTTTTTGAAGAGCTGGGTTCAGAATCGATTAAGCAGCAGGGCTATTTATTGACCACTTTAGATTCCATAGAAAAGGAGGAAAAAATAATCCACCACAAAAATGAAATCCTGTCAGTAACCCCAATAGGCTTGCCCACCAACTAACGAGAACAAGGTAAATTTGAGCTCAATTTACTCAGATGGATAATAAAACTTTCAATTATGGTTGCATTATTTGTTGCTATATGGTTGAAAGATTAGGTGACAATATGCAAAAAATAGTTTCTTCATATTATAATATTTAGTAATGTCATTTTATTTTTTATATGTTTCATTAAATTGTTTTGTGGCTTTATTATCTACCCAGATGCACAGCCCAGAAATACAATTATTCAGATTTAGAAGCAATAAAATTTGGCATGCATTTTCTTGTATTCAGAATTCCTGCATGTTAAAAAGAAATTATAGCATTCTTCCCACATTGCACTGCTCTGAGGCCCTCACAGACCCATTCATTAGCCAAAGACATTACAGAAAGCATACCATTTAGGTTAAAGGGCCCTTCAGATAACAGATATGCATGCACGAAGCAAATATTTCACTGTAGCCCCGCCTTTTGATTATGACAATAATAGAGGCAAACGGATACGTGTTTGCTGTAATGTGCTGCTCAGTGATGGATCCATGGAGTGGTGAAAGCTCTGATTGCAAAGCAGCACACAGAGAAAGCATTACAACACCAAAACCTGTCTTTGTGATTATCAGGAAGTGAGTTTCACTATTTGGAGAAAAATGAAGCTTCCCGGGGACTCGTATTTCAGAAGAGTTCTGTAGGATGTAATCCTGAACTTTCTATGGCTGCACATGAAGTGATGGGTGTAGACAGGTGGTAGTTGAAGGCTACTGGCTGCTCTGTCCAGACATATTCTTCTACTTACAAGTTACTGCTGAAGGCCTTGGAATTGTGCTACTGAAGTGCAAAGAAATACCTTAGCAATATTCCTCTTCTGTATGTGTAACATACAATTACATAAGATCATAGAAATCAGATTGAAGATAAATCAAATGATTTAAAACAGGACCATTTAAGAATCAGTTTTGTTTTGGAGAAATCTGATAGTTTTAAATGAAAAAGGATAGTAAATGAAAGATGAGAGAAATGATAAATTACAAATTGGAAAAATATGTGTATAGAATAAATAGATTGAACAACCCTAATATCTGAAATCTAAAACACTCCAAAATCTGAAACTTTTTGAGCATGAATATGATACCACAGGTGGAAAATTATACATCATGAGACTTTGTATATAAAATTATTAAAATATATAAAATTATTTTAAAGTTCTTTTCATAAGATGTATATAAAACATAGATAAATTTTATATTTAGACTTGAGTCCCATGCTCAAGATTTAAATATTCCAAAAATTCAAAAATATTCAAAATCCAAAACATTTCTGATCTTAAGCATTTTGGGTGAGAAGTAGTTCACTTGTGTAACACCCCTCCAAAAAAGACTAACATAAAAACATATAAAGAACTACTCTACATCCCTAAGGCTCAAATAGAGTGATGGAAAGAAAGGAAAAGGAAGACATGAACAATCATTTCCCAGGAAACTCATATGACCAATTAACATTTGAGTAAATATGAAGGCTATACACAATGTAATATTCTTGATAACTACTTGATTGGCAGAATTAAAGTAGATAATACCATGAAGTGACAGAGATGATACAGATATATAGGACTGCCAGTAGGCAAGGAAACTGACATACAACTTTGTTAGAAAAGAAGTTGACATTATCTTATAAAGTCAAATAACCATATACCCATAATTCCTATATTCTACTTGTGGGTATGGATGAAAAAAATTCCTATATATATATGCACCAGGAAGGAATTACAAAAGTATTCAGCACTATTCTTGGAAACAAAAATCTGGAAATATTCCAAATGGGTAAGTAAATTCTAGTGTATTCCACAATAAAATGTTGCAAGACACTCAGAATTAATGAGCTACAGCTTACCACACAAATATATGGCTGACTCTGAACATTATAGTATTGTTGAAAAAATCAGTTTTAGGAGACAAAAAGTAACATGAAGTTTCTTTTCTAAAATGTTAAAAATAACCAAACAAGTGATATAATGTTAGAAATACATATATATAGTAAATCTAGGTTTTAAAGCAGATGAGTATGAGATTCAGGAAAGTGACTAGCTTTCCTTGGGAAACTCATCCAAACGATGAGTTAGAAAAATTCATACAAGTGTGGGCAGATTACACCAGTGTCTGGCTCCTCTGGAAGACAACTTCTCTTACGATGTCATAAGCACCAATACACAAGGAAAAGGGAGCCATATACAGACAGTGACAGCAGTGTGTCAGAGAACAAAGAGTAACCCAACTCTAAGAATTACGTGTTTATTAATTATACTACAGCATGTGTGAATAAACACTATATTATATGCTCATCTAGTGTTCAGGACCCTTTGGCATGTTTCTGTGTATGTATATTTCATCCACACAAACTTACCAACAAAAATAATTTAAGCTGTTTTTAAATGGACAATTAAAAGTAATCTGTTAGTAAAATGATAATCAAGCAACGAAACACATATCTTGATCTGAAAATTCTAATTACCAAAAAGTCCGTGGTGGCAGGGACTCAAGCATAGAGAGCAGTAATGACTCAGCTCATATAATTGAGTTGCAGAGTTGATGTTCCTCTTGGAAAGAAAGCCACAGAGGGTGATTAGTGGCCTAAGCAAGACCAGCCAATGAGGTGGTCCCCAGCCTACCTGTGCCTCAGAAGGCATGTGGTAAGATTAAAACATCTCTAGATGTTGCTAATGTTACCAAACCTGAGAACCAGTGTCCCCATAGAAAAACCACTAGGTTTACAGTCAGAGCTCCTAGGTATTCTAGTCTCTTCTACCATCTAGAGAAACTTTCTCCAGATAATTTTATCTTCTTGAAACTCCCTTTCCTCTAAAGTGAATATGTCAGGAATAAGATGGAAAGGCTAAGGACCATCATAGGCTGATTTCATGACTTCCTCTCCAATTATGTTCCAGACAGGAAAAAGGATATGAGCAAATGGGACCCCACCCGCATCAACCCATGAGGAAAGAAACTGAACAATTCATTAGTTTTCTGGCTACATGGTTAGGTATTGGATGGAGGTATGGTTAAAGAGATAGTCTAGCCTAGTGGTGAAAGCAGACTCCTGAGAAATTTCTAACGATGGTTTCATGAATTTTCTAACTATCTTCTCTGCTATTATTAGTTGCAATTTTACAACAAAAAAAAACCCCACATAGGTTATGTCAAAAAAAAATATCAATTTGTATGAGTTAGAGAAAAAGCAGAAAAAAATCAAAGCGCTAAATGAAGTCATGGGTCACCTAGCCCCCAAAGCTCGAAGTACTGGCTGTCATATGGGAATTTAGCTTTCACAGGTTAACAGAGACTCAAGGAGCCCAAATGAAACAGAACACCAGTTCAATACCTGCGTGGAGCCAGGACCAGGGAAGAGAAGTCATCTGAGGGAAAGAATGTCAGAGGAAAACAGTAGATTGTTTCTGGAGCAATAACTCCATGAAGATATTAGACAGAAAAACTGAAGAGAAAAAATGAAAATCATAGACTGGTGACTAGAGATGAGGCCAGAATCCATGACCAGATGTGAGATATAGAACATGAGCCTCAAAACTTATATATCCAGCTGAAAATAACCATAAAATATAGATGAATTGGAAAGCCTTTCAGAAAACCGTGAATTACCGAGGTTCACCCAAGAAGAAATAGAAAGCTTGATTAAATGATGAATGATTGAAGAATTGAATCAGTTATCAAAATCTCCTCACCTCTCCACCCATACACAAACAATAACACACCAGATGCAGATGGTTTTAAAGGTAACCTAGAAAATCTATAAGAAATGAATAATTTGTATCTTGTTCAAAATCTTCGAGAGATACAAAAAATAGGGAGAAGTTACTCATCCTGTTTTATTGAAACCAAAATATGACAAGGATAATGCAAGCAAGAACCCTGGAACCAACCTTGCAGAACAGATACTGAAAAAGTCCTTAAGTAAAGTATATATAAACACATGAGGACCTTAGCAGCTTGTGAGAGCATGTGTGAGGTCTCCCTCCACCTGAAGGACCTTGGTGGGCTTGAGAGAGCACCAATGACCCCTCCACCCACCATCTAGAGAAACTGAGGCAGGACTTTGCGGCCCCAGTGACACAGTAGGGCTCCTGCTGGGGTGCACACCATGGACAGGTGGGTCTGTTGACCTGGAAAAGTCTGAAGCAGTAGTAACAATACAAGTCAAGGGTAGATTCACATCAGTGTACCTAGGCTAGTCAGCCTGGGAAGAATCCAGGACTCACCCAACAGATCCTGCAGGAGGAATTCAGGTGACTGGCCACTGTCCTGCACTGTTGTACTCAGCAATTGGGTGAACATCAATCACACAGTAGGACCTTGAATAAGATGCACACAATGGACAGCGGAGACAAGTGAGATTGAAAAGATCAAAATATTAACTGAGAGGTGAAAATGAAAAGACAAAAAAGCAAAATGCAACCTCAGATCTCCAGACCATCAGAAAAAGTACAACAGACATCAACACAGAATAAACTGGAAGACACACACCTGAAATTTCTGAAAAGATAAGTAAAGAATGAAGTAAAGAAACAAATACATGAAGCTATAGAGGAAATCAGATCAGAAATAATCTCTCAGGTAAAAAAAAATAAAAACTAAAAAAATGACAACCTTAATGAAGAAATTCCTGAGTATAACTAGAGAAGACATAGGTTTTTTAAAAACAATATGGGAGCATAGAAAAATGATGGAAACCTTCAAAGAACAATATAGGAAACAAATATAATGCACGAACAGGTTCAAAGAGAAATTGAAAATTCTTATGAAAGCTGGAAAAACCATTTGAATGACACTGAAGACAGACTTTCAGACTTTGAGGACAGGATCATGGCTAGTGATCATGAAAGCAAAGATCTCTTAAAAAATAGCAAGGGGCCATAAAATAACATTTCAACAGCTACAAAACAAGGCAAAGAAAATGATAGAAGGCTGACAGGTATCAATGAAAAAGCAGGAGTCAATATAAATGATACAAAACACTATTTGCAAAAGTAATAGTAGAAAATTTTCCAAGCATAGGGACAGAACTGACTTATAGATAAGTGAGGCATATGGAACTCCAAACACTCCAAATCAAAATTAATCGACACCCAGACATATAATAAACAAAATCTCAAACAAAGTCTACAGCCATACCACCCTGAACACACCTGATCTCCTCTAATCTTGGAAGCTAAGCAGGGTCTGACCTGGCTAGTACTTGGATGGGAGAAATTCAGCACAAGAACAGAATATTAAAACCTGTTAGAGAAAAGAAACAGATCACCTATAAAGGAAACCCATTAGAATCAAAGCCAACATCTTAACACCAACCCTCAAGTCAAGACAAGCTTGGAGAAAGTATTTCAAGCCCTGAAAGAAAACAACTTCCAACCCAGATGACACATCTTGTAAAACTATCTCTCAAAATTAATGGAGAAATAAGACACTTCCATGACAAAGAACAACTGAAGAAATTCATGACCATGAAAATAATTTCAGAAAGAGTACTAAATGATATTCTAGATAGAGATAAAAGTGACCAAAATTCCAAGAACAATAACAGAAAAAAACCATCAAGCAGAGCAGGAAATTTAAAAAACAGGAAAAACAGGGAACTAGCAACAGGAAAAGAAGACAAAGATAAGCCAATACAAATCAATAAGAACTATCAATGTAAATGGGCTCAATTCACCAATCAAAAGAAATAGACTGGTAGAATGGATCAACAAACAAGATCCAACATTACACTGTATACAAGGCACACACCTAACTCGAAAGGAAACTCATAGACTGAAAGTCAAATATTCCATGAGAGGAACCCAGAAAAAAGCAAAAGAGATACAGAAGGACACTACCAACTCATTAGAGGAAAAATTCAAGAGGCAGAGATAACAATCATAAATATATTTGCACCAAATATGGGAGCATCCCACTATAACAAGACAAATGCTAATAGACATAAAAAAAACAAACATACAATAACACAATTGTAATGGGGGACCTTAAAAGCCCATTGTCACAAAGAGATATATCATCTAGACAAAAACTCAGCAAAGAAATAATAGAACTGAATCAAATTGGTGAACAAATGCACTTACTAGATGTTTACATAGTGTTCCACTCAACAACAGAATATACATCCTTCTGAGCTGCACATGAGATGTTCTTAGAATAGCCATATATTAGCTCATACAACATGCTTAAGTAAATGCAAAGGAATTACAATTATCCCATGCATATTATCTGATCATAGTATACTAAAATTGGAAATTAATGGCAAAAGAAACTGCAACAACTACTTAGCACATGGAAATTTAGGAATACCCTCCTGAACAACCAATGGATCATAGATAAAATTAATGAACAAATTAAGCAATACCTACAATTAAATAAAAATGCAGATACCACATACTGGAACCTGTGGAACACAATGAAAGTGGTCCTAAGAGGGAAATATATAGCAATGAATTCTTACATCAGGAAAACAGAATGAGAACAAATAAACAACCTAATGCTGCACCTCAAGCTTCTAGAAAAAGAAGAGCAAGTCAAGACCCAAGCTTATGGAAGGGAGGAAATTATAAAGATCAGAGCAGAAATTAACTCAACTGAGAATAAGAGAACAACACAAGGGGCCAGGGATTTAGCTCAGGGGCACAAGTGCCTGCCTGGCAAGCACAAGGTCCTGAGTTTGATTCCCAGTACCAAAAAACAAGAAAGAAAAGAAAACAAAAGAAAAGAAAGAAAGCAAGAAAGCAAGCAAGCAAGCAAGAAAGAAAGAAAGAAAGAAAGAAAACAATACAAAACAATACAAAGAATTAATGAATCAAAGAGCTGGTTCTTTGAAAGAATAAACAAAAATGATAAGCCACTATTTGACCTTATCAAGAAAAGGAAAGAAAAAAATCTCATGCAATGAGGAAAGAAAAGGATGAAATTATTACAGATCCTGAGGAAAATCAAAAAATCATCAACCTACTTTGCAAATCTTTACTCACATAGGGTAGAAAACACAGAAAAAGTGGACAGATTCCTATAAATGTATGAATTACCAGAGCTGAATCAAGAAGATATAAAAATTTTGAATAACTCAATATCAGTAACTGAAAATGAAATCATAATTGAAAACTTGCCAACAAAAAAAAGCCCAGGTCCTGATGAATTCACAGCTGAATTCTACAAGAATTTTAGAAAACATTTAATGCCAATGTTCCTCAAACTTTTTAATAAAATTGAAAGAGAAGCATTATCTCTAACTCATTCTTGGAGGCAAATATTAATCTGACAACTAAACTCAACAAAAAAGGAGAACTACAGACCAATCTCTCTAATAAACATAGATACAAAAATTCTCAATAAAATACTAGCAAATAGAATGCAACAAGTCATCAAGAAGATTATACATCATGACCAAGTGGGATTCATCACAGGAATGCAGGGATGGTTCAGCATATGCAAATCAATAAATATAATACAGAGACAAAGACAAAAATCACATGATCCTCTCAAAAGATGCAGGAAAAGCTTTTGATAAAGTCCAACATTCATTCATAATAAAAAAAAAAACCTAGAGAAAATTGGAATAGATAATCTCTACCTCAAACTGGTAAAAGCCATCTATAAGAATCCAATCCAATGTCATACTAAATGAACAAAAACTGAAAGCTTTCACCCAAAATCACTAGCAAGACAAGGATGTCCACTATCACTACTCCTATTCAATGTAGTTCTGGAAACATTAGCCAGAGCAATTAGACAAGAGAGAGAAATAAAAGGAATAAAGATAGGAAAGGAAGAAGTTAAATTATTATTATTTGCAGATGACATGATACTCTATGTTGAAAGCTCCAAAAACTCCACCAAAAGACTATTAGAGTTAATAAGCAAATTCATCAGTGTAGCTGGATGCAAAGTCAATACTCAAAAATCAATAGCATTCTTGTATACAAACAACAAACTCACTGAGAGAAAATTATGGAAATAACACTTTTCACAATGGCATCCAAAAAATGAAATAGTTACGAATCAGTCTAACAAAGGATGTAAAAGATCTATATATAGAAAACTATAGTACTCTGAAAAAAAGGAGATTGAAGAGAATATTAGAAAATGGAAAAGTATCCTTTACTCTTGGTTAGGAATAACCAACATTTTGAAAATGGCCATACTCCCAAAATTGTTATACAGATTTAATGCAATTACAATCAAAATGCCATTAGCACACCTCATAGATCTAGAGAAAACATTCCTAAAATTCATTTGGAAACATAAGAGACCTAGAATGACAAAGTCAATACTGGGCAACAAAGGTAAGGCAGGAAGCATCACAATGCCTGACTTGAAATTTTACTACAATGCTACCACAATAAAATCAGCAAGGTAGTGGCAAAAAAAAAAAAAAATAGACTGAGGACCAGGGGAACAGATTAAAAGATGCAGACACAACTAGAAAGACACTCAGCCACCTTATCTTTGACAAAGGGGCTAAATATGTTCACTGAAAGAAAGCCTCTTTAATAAATGGTGCTGGAAAAATTGGCTCTCCATATGACAAACACTAAAACTAGACCCATGTCTATCACCATGCATTAAACTAAAGTCAAATGGATCAAAGATCTAAATACTAAAACAGAAACATTAAATCTACTGGAAGACAAGTTAGGTAGAAATCTTGAAGACATAGGGATAGGCAAAGCATCCATGAGCAAAACACAAACTGCATGGGAAATACTTCAAAGAATCAACAACTGGGATCTCATTTTATTAAAAAGGTTTTGCACATCAAAAGAAATCACCAACAAAGTGAAAAGAAAACCTATAGAATGGGAAAAATTTTTTAGCCCACTATCCTTCAGACAAAGAAATTATAAAGAATTGAGAAAAATCAGGGCCCCCAAATTCAAAGCCCCGATCCAAAAATGGCTATCTGAGATGAACACACACTTCTCAAACAAAGAAATACAAATGGAAAATTAAAATATATGAAGAAATGTTCAACATCACTAGTCATTCAACTAATGCAAATTACACCACACTGAGATTCCATCTCTCTCCAGGAAGAACGGCAGGCTTCAGACAAGAAATCAACCAATGACAAAAGTTGCCAGGGTTGTGGGGGAAAAGGAATGCTTCTCTACTGTTGGTTGGAGTACAAACTGGTACAACCACTGTGGAAATTAGTGTGGAGAATCCTCAAAAAACTAGAATTTGAGATCCCATTCAATCCAGCTATTCCCCTTCTTGGTATTTTCACAGAAAAATTGAAAACATCATGCCACAATGACATCTGTGCACCCATGTTTACAGAAGCACAAACTGTAATAGCTGAATCTTGGAAATCATCCAAATGCGCATCAACCACAGAATGTGTAAAAAAGATGTGGTATTTTTCTACAATGGAATATTACTCAGCTATAAAGAAGGATAAAGCTGAGAGTTTTATAGGTAAATGAATGCAACTAGAAAGCATACTTATAAGTGACATAAGTCAGACTCACTTGTGTAAATATATTGTCTCCCTGGTTTAAAAACAAGTAAGATCCAAAGATCCAAAATGTGCAATAAATATTGTGAAAGGGAAAGGGGAAAAAACTGTTCAAAAGGAGAGAACACTTGGGATGGGGGAATAGAAAGGGAAAATATAATATATAATAGACATATATAATATATATATACAAGATGGATAATTATACTACTAATCTCTATCACTTCATCTAAAAGAATGGATTGTGCTTTCATTATTTGATCATTTTTTCATGCCTGTATCTTGTAATCTGAGCAACTAACTTGAAGATAACAATATACAATATATTAACCATTGTTGATCTCATATTATTTTATTTTTTAATTCTGTATCAGTTTTTATACTTTTTTCTTTTTAAAATAGAAATACACACACACAAATAAGCATTAGGACCACATTTTTGAAATGCAAATGAATACTTTTATCAATTCCTTTATATTCCTTTTATCAAAGGAATATAAAGATGCTCCAATAAAGATAAGATATATCGTATGATATAAAAATTGCAAAGGAAGATTAAAAAAAATTGGCCTTATTTGTAGTAATATGATTATACATGTGGAAAATGCACCTATCAATAATAACAACAAATGATAAAATAATGGAGCATTAGTTTATATGCCTTATGACCAGAAGATAATATTTTAAAAACAAATAGTGTTTCTAGATATCAATTTGCAGAAATAATATGGGAAGAAAAGGATCTCATTTATAATAATGAGTTTAAAGGAAAAAATTTTAAAATCTAGGTAAGATCTGTACAAAAATATGTTTAAATGTTACTAAAAATCATAAAATTTAAATAAATGAAAATATATACCATTTTCATGGTTGAGAAAACTTGATTGCAAAAGATGTATTTTAAATACCAAATCAGTATTTATAGAGTCAATGTAATTATAGTCCAAATTTTTACCCAGATTTTTGGAGCTAGAAAAGATGATCCTAAAATGCATAAGAAAAAGTACAAAGTCAAGATTATCTAAAGAATAACATGAAGAGATGCTGCTTGCCCAAATTAATAATAAAGCAATAGCGTGATACTGGCACAGTAATAAGCAACAGAGAATACTGTACCACAGGACAAGTTGACCAGCTTTATTTAGCCATTCCACAGTGTATAATATTTTAAATCATCAGTGGTATGCCACAAATATATGTGATTTGTATTTCAATTTATTTTAAAAACTACTTACATGCATTAAATATTATTTGAATAATGAAGAAATGTTTAAACTACTAAACAAAATAACATGAAATAATGTGGATAATGTGAAAACAGAATAAAACACACAAATCACTAACTACAAAAAAAGTTCCTAGAAATCAAAAATCTCAACCACAAATGTTTAATTAAATGTAAATAAAAGTTTCTACTTATTAAATGTAATCACAAATAAAGACAATTATAAACCGTAGAATTAATATACAGACTCCACAAAGAGTATGTGCACATAAAATTTAAAAAGAAAAATATTTCAACTTTTTAAAAACTTGAATATAGTATAAGTGCTGCAAAATATTAAGATTGAATGAAATTGGCAAGTACCTGGATTTATGTTGCGCTGTTCTCTGAAATTTTCTGTGTGGTTGAAATATCTCCTAAGAAAACTAGATAAAAATAAAAACAACATGTACTAGTCACTTTCCTGTTGCTGAGACAAAATACCCAGTACCTGCAACTTAAAGATTTATTTTCGCTCACAGTTTCAGTGTGTTCAGTCTGCGGTAAATTGGCACCATGGCAGAAACAGCATGGTAGAAGAGCATGGTGGAAGAAAGCAACTCTCCTCAGAGCAGACAGGAAACAGAAAGATAGAAAAGAGGAACAGGGGTAAGTATCCACCCTCCCAGATCACATCCCCAGTGATTTACTTCCTCTAATCAGCTCGACCTCCTAACAGCACACTCGGTTGCAAACTCATCAACTGATAAGTTCACTGGTGAATACAGTGCCTCTCTGACCCAATGCCCTTTCAGAATCCCCACCTCTGAACACGTGAGACTTTGCGGAGACATTTCAGAGCTAAACAATAGTACTGTGATTTAGTATCAAACAGGTCTGCTGTATTCAAATTTTAGTTCTGACACCAGCACCTGTAAAGTAAAACCTTAACCTTTACAGTTAAAGATTTCAATTTCCATATCTGGAAAACAGACCAGTTATAATAATATTTACCTATGGGTAAGGGCTACTACAATAACCAGTACTTAGTAAGAAAATGAGTTTCTTTTGTGTCAATTATATTAATAATGATGATAATGCCATTAATCCCATCTTGTCTTTTCTATTCCTCTATCACACATAAATCTATCCCAAAAAAGGCAAGCCATATTGAGACTGACCTGTTTAATACCTGATTTTGAGCAATGTGTGATATGTATTTATTTGTAAGAAGGCTGGAAAGTCCAGTCCTGGGTAAACTCTAAATTATAAAATATAATAAATACTTGGTACCCACATATCCATCAGAGTCCTCTAACAGTCCATAAACATCTACCCTCTGCCTTAACTCTACTAGTTCTTACTTAGGTGCTAACCAATAAAAAGGGTATTAGTGAGTATTACTGTGTTTTAAGAGAAACTCAGAAATAAAGTATCTTTCAGACTCAAGATACTGATATTAATGGTAGATTAATTTTATCTTAAACCTCCTCAATCACATCAAGTAGGAATTTCTTGTAAAGTAGTACTGGAGCTGGAACTGCTGGAGCAAAATCATGTGCCCTCACAAGCCAGTCAGTGTTCTTGCCTTTACACACGGACACACGGACACACACACACACACACACACACACACACACACACACACACACGGAGGGGGTCTCATTCAATCTCTGTTTCTGTGTAATAAAAACAGCAATCTAGCATAGGCTATTCATTAATCCTAATATCATGTTGTGGTCTGCAAGGCAAAGGTCTTATCCCTGGAAGTAACTGTGCTCTCCCTGGAGAGGGACAATCATCCCTAGAGTCAATTATCCAGAGAGGTGGCAGGTTCCCAAAAGGCAGGCCTCAGGCAGGAAAAGAATCTTTTTTTTCCCCCCAAAGATCTTGGTTTTTTAGGAACTGTTCTTTAAGGAGTCAAAATGCCTGGGGTGAGCTCTTGGGCAATCAATGCTGAGGAGATGCCCACCCCACAGAGTTAGACTGGGAGCCAGGATGAGATGAATCCTATCACTTCCAGAGACCATGCCATAGATTCTTTGGCAGATTTGTGGAACAGCTTCCCCCTTGAGCTTGCTTCTCTTTGTTTTGATTCTGGTTTGAATATAATTTGTCTCCATTGAAATACATGTTGGAGTTTAATACCCATTGAAAGGTATTAAGAGAACGAAATCTTAGATCACATATTATGTTTAGAGGTGGGATCTTTGGGAGATGATTAGAATTAAATAAGATCATCAGGGTGAAGTCTCCATGGCTGAATTCCCATGAATGAAGAGGGGAGAAGAAAAAAGAAAGAAAGAGGGAAATAAGAGGACACACACCCACACACACACACACACACTCACTCACTCACTCACTCACACATGCAGGTTCACATAAGAACCCTATCTCTTGCCTATGCTATTTTGGAACTCTGCCAGCAAGAAGACCATAACAAGATGCTGCTCCTCAAACTTGAACCAGAACAATGAGTGAAAATTAATTTCTTTTCTTCACAAGTTATCTCTCTTTGGCATTGTTGTTGGCAACATAAAGTGGATTGACAGATTTCTTCCCATGTCCTCAATAAAGCATTGCTGGAACATCCCAGCACTGTCATTTTATGCCACACTTGTCTTGTTAAAGTGCATTCTTGTGTGAGAATTAATGATAGGTCCTCAAATGCAAGTTCATTGTTATGTTTTTTAACTCATGGTGAGATACAAATTATAAAGAATGTTTAAAAGGAGAATTACACACATAACTAATGTCTATTAATTCTTACCAAACATCATTTCCTCCAGAGGAGAGATATTTTCCTTCTATCACCATTGAGATCATTTAGTTAGCTCTGTATGTGTGAAGGATCACTTCAAAATTTGGGCATTTGAAACAAAGGTCATGTATTATTGTGATGAGAGATCTGGGCTGTGTCCAGCAGGTAGCGCTTCTGCTGAGTTCCCCAATATTCACACTTAGGGCCACATGGCTTGCAAACAGGATGAGGACTGCTAAATCTAAGATGCCCTTATTCACAAGCCTGGCAGTTGGTGGCTGTCAGTTTGTGATGACAGGGGTGACTGAGCCATATGTTTCCAGCAGGCTAACCCAGGTACGTAGACATTGCGGAGGTTGAGGGTTTCTGAGAACAGTCAAAGAAGACAACTTCAGTGTAAAATTATTATCAGGTCCTTGTTTGAGTCTCATTTAGAAATGTGCCATTGAAACATGGGTAGGAGGAAACTAATACAAAGACAAGGGAAGGAATAATTTTATCTGCTTTTAAAAAGAACCTACCATGCCTGTCTTGAGTAGCCTCACTCTCATTTTACAAAGCAAGAAAGAATTTTCCATGGACACACAATACACCCACTGGCATTCACACACTCACATCCGCACATTCACATAAAGATGAACCACATAGTCTCACACAAGAGCAAGTGTACAAACACCCCACAATCACCTACTCACCCAAACATGGACACATATCCACAGGGGGAGAGTTATACGGAGACACACATAAAATCAGCCATGTGTATAGGCACCAAGTCAATTTACAAGGCAAGGTTTTCTGCAGTACACACTCTGTTTCATTTTAACTCACAGCTTTTCCTTGAGAAAATCTGCCATGGCAAATTCTGGAAGGAATCCGATGCTACAAGCCATCCATTGATATGAAGGGTTAAGCGATTAAAGATGACCCAGCCTGCCAGCTGCAGGCCCGTCTCTGTGGTCTGATTTCTCAAGATGATACAGCTCACTTCCCAGCAGTGATTGCAAGATTTAAATCTAAGTCAGGAGAGAGAAAAATGCAATTCTTAGTACGATGTTAGTTAGAGCACAGCTAGAGACAGCATAACTGATGAACAGACAGAGTTTTGCAGAATTGTTTAACCATTTGACTAGATGGAAACTAAGAAGATGCATTTCCATGGAGCTTCAGGGCTCAGGGGCCTTAGCAGGTCCCCTAGTCTAATTCCCAACAGATGTGTGTTCTAGAAAAGATATGAGTCTTTAAATAAAGATCTCTTCTTTTTTTAACTGAAAGCATTTGACTTTGTTATATGTTTTAATATCTCTATGCATATACTGTCAACAATTTATAATTAATAAGTGTTTATATTCATAAATTTTTAAATAACAACATTATTGAAAAAATATGTTTAAATGGGATTACATGTATTTCCATTTCTTCCAAGTTCCTGGTAATTTGAGCATAGAAAGATGGGTGATTTTTGCCCAAAGGGATAAAGTTGCTAGAGAACATCAACTAAGGACCATTTATAAGCTCACTATATCTTCCTGTAAACTCTCAGGTTAGGACTGGACTGATGACTCCCAACACCAACATCTGAACTGTTTTTTAAATTTGACACTCTTGCCTTTTAAGTTTGGCCTTGTGCTAGTCACATACAGCCCTGTTCTTGCTGTCCAAATCTGTTGGTTGCAGGATTACATGCAGGCTTGGAAAAACAACAGAGAAACTGTGGAAGCTTGAAACAGGTAGGAGATGACCACTTTGGTTTCAGAAAACTGGTAGTGACTGGCAAAGGCAGACATTTGAGGTACACAACACATCTCATGCCTGGGAGTACCCAAGAGTACCCCAGAGACCTATGGTGCAGCTGATACCTCGGGTATATAAACTCAGTGTGGAAGACCAGGTAGGCAGCCTAAAGTGAGAAGATAGCTGGGCTTAACTAGAAAGTATGTGGTCCCTCTCTGCCCAGCCCAAGAATTGGGGCCTATTGGGTCCAGACCTCCCAAAGTCTCATATTTTTTAAACACTGCCAACAAACTCAAATTATATCTTGTCTGCAGGCCAAAGCAGTCAGCCAATCAATCAGTCAATCAATCAATCAAAGCAGAAAAGCAGTCAAATTTCCAAAGCATACACTCTGATCTGAGGAATCCTAGTTAAGCAGGAAAGAGCAGTACTGAACCTCAACTTTCATTTTCCTAAGACTCTTTTGATCTGATGCCAAAGGGACTCAGCTTCAAAAGTGGGCCCTTTTGTCCCTCCAGCCTTTTGATCCACTGCTGGAGAAAGCAACTATATGCTACCAAAATATGATGCTTAAAAACCCACACCTACTTCCCAACTTGAACCTTGTCCTGTTTTAAACTTTGAAACTGCTAAGGGTCCTGTCTTTTTTACTTTTTACTCATTGTTGAGACAAAATACCTGATGCTCAAAGTTAGAAAAGGAAAAGTTTATTTCTTACAGTTCTTGGGGGTTCCAATCCATACTCAGTTGGCTCCAAGGCAGGTGGCATGGCAGGATGCCTGTTCCTGGCCATCACAAATAGCAAGGTTCTTACTCACCAAGAGAGACACCTTCTTCCCACCATTACATTGTATGCTGGCTCTACCCCTAGGCTGGTATAGCTTTCACACCACCAATCCGAGGGCTAGACAGCGAACCAATCATAAATGCTAGCTTTGGTCCAATCCATAATTCATGAGGCTTGGGGGCCACTGACATAAACCATGACAGGTCCTTCCACTATCCTTCTGGCTTATTCATAACTGTTTTTTACAGTAATTGGCTGGGATATCACCAACGTCTTCACCCATGTTCCTCAGGTATTTCCAGCATCCTTTTCAGCTAGGAGAATCCTCCGTAGTAGGACTCCCAACACTCACTTATATTCAATGCCTTAATTTTCTTTTATTTTGCTTTTACTTTTGAGAAAAGTTTTCAGTATCAAAGACTTTCTGGCTTCATCACCTCAGAGCATCATCTGCAGCTCCATCTCCTGCCCTTAACTAAGGGTGACAAGATAGCTGTGAAAAAGCTGCCCCTATGGAGCCCAGACAGTGCAGTCCCACACCTCCACCTCCTTGAGGCCCAGGAGAGGCTAGTGATCCTGACTGGTGCTGACTCAGCCTAGGCTGCTCCGTAGCCTTGCAGCTGGCCTTCCTGATCACTTGCCTCATTGTCCTGTGAGCTTTTATGTAAGGACTCACTTCTTCCCCAGGAAAACTCCCAGGACATTAAGTCATGTATTATTTTGTTTTCCAAGTCTGTATCTATCTATCTATGAAATGTAAATATTTGGACTTCTATCAAATGCTATCAAAGTGCTTCTATCAAATGGTATCACTAGAAATGAGAGCACTTTTATCATCTCCTGCTGTCCCTCTCTGTGCCATCTTACAAAATGAGCAGCTTTTGATGTGGAAGGTCAGAAACCAGACTGGAAGACGTGTCTAGGAGAACACATGTGCTTCCCAATCACATCAGTGAGGTAGATGGTTGCATACACTCTAAGTAGGTGGGGCTTACAACAGGTAGGATTCCCACATGAAGAGACCTTCCCACACTGACTACTGGTTCCTGAGGAAGTAATGACTCCAGTGAGCTAAAATGTCTTCATGGTATTGACTGTTTCATTTAGGTGTTTCCTGTATCCCTGGCACAACACTGAACAGTTGGCCAGTATTATCTTATTTAATCAATATGACAAAATCAGGAGACAGATTATGTTCATCCCACCTCCACAAGCTAGGACCCTGAGGCTCAGAGCAGATAAGTAACTTGCTAATGGTCATGGCTGACAGATGGTCATACAGTCCTATATGAATGCAAGTGTCTATTTCAAAGACCACTCTCTCACCTCCTATGCTGTCAGATTACAAATCAGACTAAATCTTCAGACATGAAAGAGCAGAGATTGATGGTAGAGGGTGACAACAAACAGAGGCTTGCAGGGAAAACCACCATGCAAGCTGTGTCCAGAATTGCATAGTCTGTCTTCATAAATCTCTTCTACCACCCACAGTTCTCTTACTATCCAGGCCAGCCTCACTTGCCTCTCAATTATTTCCTCAGTTTCCAGCCCTCAATAATGTCAGCCCTACTGACTGAAATGGAGTTCAGATTGGGTTCAGTTCCCATCTATGTTCAAGAATACCCTTCCGCTTCTGATTAAAGTATAAACTCTTCAGGACTTTGACTTCAAGGATTTTCACACTCAACCTGCAATCAACCCGTCAGATTTGCCCCCAGCTATAGGCTCAGATGCCCCAGGCTTGTGCTTCAGACTCAGAACACAACTCATTGCATCCCAGCTGAACGTTGCCCTCTCATTCTCTTGTGTCCCCCTCTTTCCCTCTGTGTTTGCCCAAGTTGCCAACCACATTTTTGAAGCATCTCCTAGGTATTTGGCACAGTTCTGATTCGTAAGATCAGACTTCTTCTTCCACACTTACTCCTTCATCATGAGGCAATTTTACTAACATTTTCATTCCCGATGAGTCCAAATATTTACATTTAGCCTTGAACCACTGTCACACATCTGCTCCTCAGGGACAAGGAGTGTGACATCAATGGCAGCTAGCCCATCATTGATCATGGTGAGCTTCGATCCATTTGGTACTGGACTGATGGACGGTTCCAGAGCGCCTGGTTTATGATTTCCCCTTGTCATGTAAACAATGATAAAGAAAGTATGTCATCAAAGCAATCATCAAAATATCAAGGAATGAATTCTCTGAAGCATCTAATTGTTGCCAGGCATAATAGCAATTGCCCAGTCTCCTGGATAATTTTGATTTATCTAACATTTTCCTACTGTGTACCTATACAATTAAATAAGCTGTGTAAATCCATAACACTTTGTGCTGTCAGACAAGGGCTATGCAAGTCATGATAAAGAGGACTGAAACTACACTGCTCATTCCTTCTGGAGTTTAGATTCTAACCTTTAATGTTAAAAATAAAAGTGGGTGTCAGGCTCAAGACCTATTCATTCAATCAACCAGTTGGAAACCATTTATTAAATGCCTGCTGCATGGAGCATTACACTTTGGCTACAGAATAAACGGGTACAGTTTCTTCCTCCAGGTGTTTCTACTCTGGTCTAGAATTCAAGATTTGCTCAGATGAAAGAAGCAGACTGCACACTTCCTGAGCCAGGGACAGGTAATATAAATTGCTAATCTGAATAGTGAGGAAAAACCAAAGTAAAAGATAAATCCAAACAATTTGGGGATCACCAGGAAAAATGTATTGTGACCATCTTACTTTCTCAATAGGTCATAATTTTCAAACCTCAGGAAAATTCTGCATGAATCATCTACAGGGGTCAGATCCAGACAGTTCTTAGGGCAAAAGCAGATACAATGCATAGGGCATCTCTAATCCTGTAGGCCTTCCATTTATTCTCAGTTCATTTACTGAGCACTTTACTTATGCCAGGCCCTTTAGTGGGAAACAAGAGGAACATGGTCTGAATGGAGATTGAAATGTAGCATATGAGAGGGTCTCTTTCACACTTGAAAAACATATGCTGAACATCATATGTTCAAGTCGAGGTTGGTTGAATTTCTAGGCACAGAATGGATGAAGAGAAAGGAGTGAAGAGGCAGAGTGGATGGCAGAGGAAACCTTTCTGAAAATAGACACCAGTAATCAATTGCAGCATTTCAAGCTTTAAAAGTTTAAGTCAGAGTGTTGTGTGACAGTCATGAGGAAGAAGGAAGGGAGTTGCTGCCCAAGAAAGAGATGCCACATGGCATTCTGTACCAAGGTCAGCCCTGCCTCCACCACCCTCAAGCTGAGAGTTGGCATTGCTGCCATAAACAACAGAGCCAAGATGTGAGGAAAAAACAATGAAATGGGCCTGCCATCAATGAGGAGGCATCGTGCAATGCCAGCACTTGATTTGGAAAGTATTCATAAGGCTTACTTGGCCAGGATATTTAAGACAAAAATAGAAATATTCTCATCAATGATTTATAAGATTTTTTTAGAGAGATGGGGCAGAACCCAGTAAAACAAAGAGGAAAAAAAAAACAACTCCTCCTTGTCACTGTGCTGGAGAGCATGGGACAGGGGAGACAGAGCCATATGAGCATGCTTTTTGCTCCTAACCCAGAAATTAGAGCTAGAAAAGCTACCAACTTAGCCCCAGAATCTCAGAACCTAGGCCACTTTTTATACTATTCCAATCAATTTTATTCTTTCCCAGGACTGAAACCTCCAGACAAGTCTGAAAGTTCTATATGTGTATTACAGAGACTAGAAATATTAACAAGCTAGCAGCTAATCAGATAGGAACATTATTCCAAACATAGAGAAACCTATTCTGGATTCTACCCTCACAAGAATTAATGTGACTAAGGAATGAAATAAGATTTAGAAAAAATAGAAAGTGAATGAACACCTCCCCACAATAAGGTAAGATCATTTAACAGTTATGGGCTGAGCTTGTTATAAGCCTATTCTTGGATTCTGTTCATTTTCAATTATATACTAGTTGCCACCATCTCCTGGTCTCCATGAGAAACACATGGGATATGAATGGAAAAATCACTGCAGTCCTGTACTATTGCTAGTGTCTTGGTCCCTGATCCTGCCTGCCTCCAATCCATCCTACAAGTAGCTCCTCAGGTGATCTTCCTGAACCCAAATGTGATCAAGTTATCCTCACAGGAAGGAAGTTCTTCAGCACCTTATTACCCACTTAAAGGATCAAGATCCTACTCAGATTGGCTTTGGAGGCTCTCCAGTGCCCCAGCCAGATGAGATGTATTCACTGCTCACAGAGGGTGCCAGACCTGAGAGATATAGAATAGGACAAGAAAGGCACAGGCATGCCCTCACAGGGGTCTTGGTCGACTGAGACAGGGAAAGAGGGAATCAGCAGTAATCGCAATTCTAACAAACAATTATCAGTGTGCAAATGTTTATGAAAAGTACAGAGGACCTCTGGAGTGCACAGTGGTTTCCCTATCTTAGCCTCTGCAGTCAGGCAAGGAAGGGCTCCCTGCAGCAATGATGTTTAAGCAGAGAAGTGAAAACTGAACAGCAATAAGCTAGCAAGGAAGAGGAAAAGGATACCAGGAGGAGGGTTAGAGTGAGAGAGACCATGGGAACAGAGAGGATGAGAATGAGAGTGGTGTGGTCTGGGGCTGGGTAGTCAGGAAAAGGGGAAGAAGACAATTGAAGGGTCTTAAAGGGAAGGCAAATGGGATGGAGTGGGTTATAAGACCCCGGAAGACTGATGAGCATACACTATACTTTGGAAGTAAGGGGAAATCTTAAGAAAGGAACTGACAAAACAAGATCTATGTTTCAGAAAATTAATTCTGTGCCCAGAACAAAATATATGTGAATCAGAGAAAGCAAAGCCAAAGGAAAGAGACTGGTTAGAGGACTGTGGCAATAGTGTGGGGCAGAGTAGGGCTAGTGGGAGGGAAACGGCAGTTAGAACCTACGGGACTTGGAGACAAGTGGCATCTCTAGGTGGAAGGATGAGATGTGTTCAGGAATATTTCTAATTCTGGCTGAGATGACTGGATAGATGAGGAGGCCACTAGCAAAAACATGGCCTTCAGTGGAGGAGATATTTGCTATCATGAGAAGTGAAAAACCCTAAGTCTGAGGTTCTTTTCATGCAGATTTAAAAGCTACAAAGAAGGGGCCAGCGGTCAGTAAGCAAAAGGGAACTGTACACGTTCAATTGGGATCATCAAGCAGGAAGTGATAGGTATACAAAGAGAACAAGTACGTCTTGGAAAAGCAAGAGTTGCTTTGAAATAGGAACCAGTTAATAGCATTAAGACAATAATTAAAAGTGGTCATGGCATTTGGCCACTAGGGAACCACTAATGGATAGCTTTAGTAAGAATAATTTTGGTAAAGTGAGAGGGAAGACCTAAGAGTATTACAGACCAAAAAGAAAGAAGCAGAGACAGTAAACAGAGGTAGCTACCTATTTCAAAATATGTGGAAGGGAAAAGAACAAGACAGGGGGGCAACCTGGAACAAATGCATGAAGACAGGACTTCTTAAAGGAACTGGCTACCACGTGAAGGGGCAGGCTCCCGTCACTGGCAGCGGCCAGGCCTGCTGGAGAAGCATTTGGATACTAGAGAATGGATTCCTCCAATTAGTGTGGGAGTAAAAGAGGACATTGAAGGTCTACTCCACATCAAAGATTCTAAGTCTCCATGGAAAACGAGATTAGTCAAAACAGTTGTTTCTGCAGTCTGTTGTTTAGAATTTGAGAGCCAAGCTTCAGCATCAGGATACCAAGATTAGAAAGGGAAGAGCATTTCCCTTGCCTTTTGGCTATGAAGCAAGTAACATGTACAACTTCCCTACTGGCTCTTTTAACTGGATGCTACATGGCTCAGGCTAGAGAAAAGGAATCAGGAAGGAAGAATGCTACTGAGGTCACCCTCTTCTTCCCACTAAGAGAAAGTCAGCTTCTTGGAGGAGGGAACCAGGGAAGGAGGATCAGGCTGCAAACAGATTGCATAACTGTGGAGCCAACCTTGCCTCCTTCCTCCTTGCAAGTCTCAAGGGAAGGAGACTCCCTTAGGCTTCTGACTAACAGGGAAGCCAAAGCCTCCACCTCCCCAGCATGAAGTGGGCCCAGTCTGGCCAGCAGCTGAGACAAACTGCCTCTCCACTGCTCCAGCCCAGAAGCACAGAACAGGAAGGAGCAGAGGAAAGACAGACAGACTGACTGACTGACTTACTGAGAAAAGGAACATAGGAGAGGGAGAGAAAAAAAACAAAGAAATACTAACTAGTCAGCAGATAGATATCTATTGATAGGGTATAGGGGTGGTGTTTATATCTGGCTCTAAAGAAGTTCTCACTTCACCTCTCTATATGTTAATTGCCAAAAGGGTAAAATGAGAAAAGTAGCTTTGAAGATATTAAGGTTCCTTTCAGCCTGAAAATCGTATTTCTCAAATTCTGCATCTGTATATACAGAGCACCCCCAGAGGCCAAAAGCATTAGCAGCACAAAGAAAACACAACGAACCCTGGCAAAGAGGTGCTTGCCCATGTGTCCCTGACAAACATGGACTTGTGTGCACACACAGGACAGTGGGTGCTGTGCGGAAGGGGCGCCTCTTTTGCTGACAACAGGCAGAACCTCTACACATCAAATGTACCTGCTCAATTCATACTCACATCTCTCCTGCATGCTAGTAAATGCTAATCTCAACTAACCTAAATGCTTAACAAATGAATCATTTTAGATTGTCAAGCATCCTAGATAGCTAAGGATTTACTCTCCAAATGAGCAAGGCTGGTTTTAAAAGCCATCACAGAGGAGAATTTTTTCTTATTGCTATAAATATTTTAAACAGACTCTGCCAAGTCTCACTGTCAGCTCTTGATGGCACTGGTGACATGTGTCCTGTGCCATCCCCAAGCTGTACCACAGAGCAAATAAGCTACAGGACCACCCATGAGGGTCCCCTGCACAGTACATGGCCAGAGGGTATAGACCTGCAGAAACTGTCCCTGATCTGGGGACAGAAGGCAGGGAGGGGCAGGTGATCTTGCTGCTCACCAGCCAGTCCATTTTTCCCAGCTCAGAGCTGAATCCGAAGTAGTAAAAAAGTATAAGGGCAAATGTTGCAGAGTAAGTGGAAGGCTGTGAAGCCGGGCTCCCCTCCTGTTTGGGTAGCTCTAGGAAACCTAAGGCCACCCTCTAGAAGTGTAAAAGAGAGTGAGTTTAGGCAAAAAGATGGGCTTAAACAGATTCATCTCCAGCCTCTCCCATTTATCCACCCACTCAAGGTGCTGGAGAATCCCAGAGGCTTTCTGGTTGCCTTCTCTGTGGGAAAGCCAAGGACAGAGAGGGAAGAAGTCAGGGTACATCTCAAGCCCTAAGGGCAATGATGAGATGGCCTTCTGCAACAGTGGCCATAGCAGGGGCTGGGGACACAGAGCTACCTGTAAACATGCCAGCCAAAGTGGGCCTGGGGTTCTGGACCCTTGGAGAGACCAGCTGCCACACTCCACAGAGTCCACTGAAGCCCCAAAGTACACAGCACAACTACAGGTGTGACCCAAGGTGCCTCCCATCCAACCTCAGGGGCCATCCTACCTCGGGGGCCATCTAGGGTAGAGTACAGAGGGGAGGAAACCTGCAAAGGTGGAGGACTTGCCCCTGCCAGCGTAGGTTACAGAAGACACAGTGAGTCATGTGAAACAGCAGGTTTAAAGTCTACTTTCTTTGGTATGGGTGACACTGTACAGCAAAGACAGGAAAGTGAAATGGCAGCAAGGGAAAAGAAAGACCCCACGTTAGTTTGCCTTCTCAGTGTAAGGTCATCTACTGCTGCAGGTGCCAGGTGATGGTTCTGGCACCTTCCTTCCCCTGTGCTGCCCCTGTGCTTCCCAACCCTTCCTGATTAGTTCCACCCCAAGATTAAACACCAGGAATAAGGGGGTGTGTATAGCCTTAAGGCAGAGTAGGGCAGCAAGGGAGGGCAGAAGACAAGCACTGACTGACCACTGGGGGAAAGGGGACACTGTCAGGGTACATAACAGCTGGCCTCTGCTTCCTTCCGCTTGGGGGGTCAGGAAAAGGATTCCACACTATTCTCTGGTGGCACAGAAGAGGGGAGGCCGAACTCTTCTATACCAGTTTGCCTTCAGGCCAGTCTTGGACTTAACCAGCATAAGATTTGAGGGGCCAGAGAAGGCCTCAGGCTATCCCAACCAATTCCCAAAAAAGCCTTTTGATGATAGTTGTTTGCAAGATAAAAGACTGAAAAAACGATAAGTGCTAGGTGAGGAAGTCCCAAGCAAAGGGTGAATGGGCCTGGACCCTGCACAGGGGTGGACCAACAAGACCAGGCCCTTTGATCTTGGCCTCCGCAACCTCTAGTTCTCTGCCCGGATTAGCTGTGAGACTCCTGGCTCTATAGACAGCAGCCTTGAGGTTCTCCGGCCCCTCAGCCCACTATCAACCCATTCTCCAGAACACAAACATCCACACACAGGCTCACTCACTGGCAAAACA
>PVJX010000662.1:77605-88677 GCA_004027295.1 Dolichotis patagonum
CAGTCTTGGACTTAACCAGCATAAGATTTGAGGGGCCAGAGAAGGCCTCAGGCTATCCCAACCAATTCCCAAAAAAGCCTTTTGATGATAGTTGTTTGCAAGATAAAAGACTGAAAAAACGATAAGTGCTAGGTGAGGAAGTCCCAAGCAAAGGGTGAATGGGCCTGGACCCTGCACAGGGGTGGACCAACAAGACCAGACCCTTTGATCTTGGCCTCCGCAACCTCTAGTTCTCTGCCAGGATTAGCTGTGAGACTCCTGGCTCTATAGACAGCAGCCTTGAGGTTCTCCGGCCCCTCAGCCCACTATCAACCCATTCTCCAGAACACAAACATCCACACACAGGCTCACTCACTGGCAAAACACGCAGACATCCACCAAGACAGCCTCCCCTCTAGCAAATGGCAGGCATCAAGTAGCATCTAAACACCCACTTTTGTCTTTGGTTACTTAATTATTAGATTCAGAGTGGTGTAAAAATGCCAACGCTCTGAGATTCTGTCTTCCACATCTTCATAGATATCGAGGAATGATCTCCAGTGATGGCATAGAACCATTCACAACCTAAAAATCCACTTTTGTCATCACCACCCCCACCAACAGTAGAGCCACATAGGTAGTGCTGTAGAGATGGCCCAACTGGTGCCCACTCTGATGGGGACACACTGTTCGCACAGTAAGAGTCAAGCTCATGAGACACAAGTCAGCATCAGGACGCAGAGAACCTGCCAGTTGACACACAGAGCTGGTTTACAACAGAAAGGCAGGAGAACTCACGTTCCACCTGCATGGACCTAGGGTACGTGATGCTGCCTTTCTGGCTATAAAGGTTCAGAGTAGGAAGACTGGTATTGCTGCAATGGCAAGGACATCTTTCTGAGGAAGGTAGTAGCCAGCAAAGTCAACAAGGCAGGGCATAGTTTGTTACAAAGAGAGGAAATGGCATAGCATAGGAATCAGTAAGTCAGCCACAGAATCAACCAACCTGATTTTGAATACTGACTGTCACTTCCTGGCTGTGTGTCCATAAGAAAGACCCCTAAGCGCTCTGATCTTCACTACTTGATAGGTAAAATGCCAATGCCTCCCTTCAAAGAGGGAGAAGGATGTATGTAGATCCTTCATGGAGCTGGTCTGTACTAAGCAGCTGAGGGAAGTAAACAAAGCCATGAAGGCTGAAACGCGAGCAGTGTGTGGACAGGGCAGGGACCAGAGGGCAAAGACGGCTTTGAGGAGCCCTGAGATCCACCTAGGGCCCCCAGGCTGGATAATATTATGGCAAGAGGGGGCTCCCTCTCCTCCCACCTCTGGAGGGGGTCTCTAGCTCCAAGGAAGCTGCTGCCATGGAGGTGGTAGCCCTGCCAAACAGGTTGTCAGCCAACCCTGTCAGGGGCTTTCTTCCCCTTGGTGGTGACTCTGACAAGGAAATCAGCAGGCTGGCAGTGCGGCCCTGGGCACTGCAACAGACAAGGCCCTGGGGACAGCTTAAGTGGACAATAATTGCAGGTTATTACATACCGGGCTGCAGCCAAAAGCCAGGCAGCTATTAAGTGTGATTGGGGAAAATAATCAGGAGGAAGAGGATGGATGTGAGGACCAGACTGCTCCCTCTGTTTCCAGGGCTGCTGTGAGGATAAAAGCTGAGCAGAGACAGGGACAGGGTGGAAAGGGAGAGGAGCTTATTTATAGTGCAAGTACCCTGTGTTCAGGGAAGCAATTCCATCTTTGCCTGGGATGGATCCTTGCCTCTCCTCACAGGGTGTGCAGAGCAGGGACAAAGGGGCCCATCCTAAAGACCAGGGACTGAAGTCCAGAGAATGGAACCATGACCCCAGAACACACAGCAAGTCTCCACTGAGCCCCCTTGTTGTTTGACGGCAGTTGGACAAGGCAGTGACTCTTGGCACAGGATCCTAAATCCTTGTGTCTGGCCCTGGTAGACAGCCATGGGATTGATGAGGGAGGCTCTCAGAACTGAACCCGAGAACAACAGTGAAGACCCAAAGGTGAGATCAAAACTGAAATCAAGATCCTACCCAGGGGGGGCCAGCTCAGCAGACAGGATGGACCAAGGCAAGGGGCTTTTCACAATATCATTGGCTACTTCCCAGAACTTTGTCTTTTCACTAAGTCTATCTCAGGAGTAGAAAAAGAAATGCCTGCCCATTTTACAGATGAGAGTACAGAAGCCAAGAGCATTATATGACTCCTGTACAGCTAAACAATAAAGCTGTGACGATTGCTGCTATAGGGGCCAGCAGACACACTCCAAGTCTGCCACTTAGAGAAGACTTCAACCACCCTCTGCTACCAGACAAGGATGGCGCATGATTTTTTATTTGGTAGCTGGGGTTCCCATGTTGTCTGTAGGAAAGGCATTGCTCTGTCTAGGACAAGGGTTGGGTAGCAATGGGTGACCCTGCTCTTGTACTATGTGTGGATGGCACATTCCTGAGCTCCTTCCCCCATCTTCTTCGTCTTCCAAGCCTACTCTGTCCTCACTTTTTAAACAAAGGTGAGCACCCTCATTTCAAAAGCACCAAGACCATGAGCATCTTCAAAGAAACTCCCTGAAACAAAAACCAGACTCTATGGTTTAGCAGAGGCAGCTCTTAGTAGAAAGCACCCTACCCAGATGGGACACTGATATAGGCCAGTGAGGGGATGTATATGATGGTGGGCAGTAGACCAGCCCAGCTCCTCAAGCACAGACATCAGGAACATCCTGTACAGGACTCAGCCCACCCCCGGGTTCTGATAGCCTCCTCATTCCAGTACTCGGTCTGGACTCGACTCGGCCTAGCCCGGTGACCCTGCTTTGGACCACATGACAGCAGAGACCCAGTTAAAAGAGGGACCAGTTACACTGTGACTCAGCACGAAGGCACAGGGCCAGCAAGTGAGTCACTGCAGCTTGCCCACCCTCTGGGCAGGGAAGGATGCAGGCCAGTGTGGAGCCTCCCTGTGTCTGGGTATGCAGGTATGTGGGTGCAGGCTCCCCTGACAGCAGGAGTACAAGGTGGGTTCATGGTGTGGCCTGAGAGCAAGTGTGCATCATGAAGCTGCTGTCCTGGGGAAACTTGATGGAGGCCCTGACTTGAGCCAGGCTCCCTTCCTCCATTCCCTGTACACCCCAAGTGGAAACTTCATCCACTTGTTCCAGTTTGGAAGGAATGGCCTGGGCTCCCACTGTAGATTCCTCTCATCTCCCCTGTGACATTGGGAGGACCACTCAGAAAAAGCCCTAAATATCTTTCCTTAGAAAATCTCCATGTGCCATTACACAGAGCACAAATGTTCTTTTCTGCAATAGCTTAGACTTGGAAAGGAGATTTAGAACACTTTACATGTACACATCCTTTCTTTTTAGTACTAAGATTGACCCAAAGGCCAAGGAGGGCCTTTGCACTGAGCTATGTCCCCAGCCCTTTTTAGTTTTCACTTCGAGACAAGGTTTCACTAAGTCACTAAGTTTCTGAGGCTTAGATCAAACTTACAATCCACTTGCTTCAGCCTCCCAGAGTGCTTAGGATTACAGGTATGTACCACCATGCCTGGATAGTAATTCATACACACTAATCAGAGCTGACATTTGTTGGCTACCTACTGTATGATAAGTACCACACAATTATTTCATCTCTTAACCTTTATGGCAATTACATGAAATATATTATGCCTATGTTTCAAATGAGGAAACTGAGGCTTTGAGATCATGACTTAAAAGTCATCTGCTCTCAAAGTCTAAATCTTTCTAAACACAACCCAGGTGTGCATAGGTATGCAGCATAGAATACTTAGCCTTATTTATAGATTTTTATACAATAAAAATTTCATCATATTTGCAGACTATGGGCTAAATTAATACTAATGTGTCTGTTTAATAAGGGCTCAAATTTATATATACAACTTTATATTTATGCTTTGGAAAACTTTACACTTACTAAAAGAGAGCTGCCATCTGGATATTGTTGGAGAGGGGGCTTTAATTTTTTGAAACCCTGTGGCATCTCTGAAAGGTTCCTAATGACAGCAAATCCACATCCTCTGCAAGTAGAAATGACCTTCAGAAGATTGGCCCTGGGTGGGGCAGCTCCCCTCGGCACGTGAGTGTTGGTGGAGAATGATTTCTCCATTCACGTCCATTCTTCCTACATACTTGGACACTTCCTTTGTGTGGTCTTGTACCAGTGACTCCATGCTCCCATATTCTCCTCAGCCAATCTGAATGTGGCCAATGAGTCCCAGTGACTCCACCCTTCCATATGATCATCAGCCAGTCTACGTGTAGTCAGTGAGTCCCCTTCTCGGTAAGAGCCAGCTTAGCTACAACCCACTATCCCATGCCACCTGCCACCCTGGAACATAAGCCTGCCTCTGCCCATGTCTTTCAGCTCCCATCTGTATGCCCTCTTCAACCTCAGACCCTGTTTCCCAGCCTCTTTGTCAAGCTCTGTCTGCACCCAGCTCTAGGACCCAGAAGCAGGAGGGTTCGCCCACACAATGAGTCTGAGGTCCATACTCTTCAAAGACCTGACCTGAGACATTGTGCATTCTCACCTCCCTAAGTCCCCACCACCTTAGAGACTCTCTGACCCCACCTAGCAACCTCAGTTATTCAGGTCACCCACACAGCCTCTGGCCACTGAGTCCCTTAACTCTATGCAAAGGATTGTGGGCTGCATTTCCAGAGCCTGGAGGCAGTGGGGGACATTAGGATTAGAATGTCCAGGTAGAACTGTTGATCCAGTAGTGTTAGCAGAGAGATGGTGGCCATGCTGAAATGATATTTACCCACAGCTTTGTGTGTGTAATAAACACAACTTACTATTCCGGTTTCTAAAGCGAGCCCAGTGTCTGAAAACCTCAGGGCTCATGTACAATAAATTAACATAATTAAAAACTAATTAGTAAAACATCACAATTAAAAGGACTTGCCTCAGCAACACCTCTCAGGTAAGAAGGGCCCCTAGTGCCAGCAGTCGGCATACAGGGCAGGTCCCAAAAAGAGAGAGATCTTGATGTCACCCTGTGCTCTCCTAAGATCTCCTTCCCCAAGGAACTCCTTGAGAAACAGTCACACAGTACATAAGCACATAGGCATCCCTGGATAGTCAACTTGGGTTTGGGCACCAGGCCCAGCAGGGAGGGGCCCCCTGCCTCCTCTGCAGGAAGTAGGAGGGGCTGCTCCAGACCCTCAGCCCCCAGTGGCCTGTTAGTGATGCTCCAATAATATTGGCTGCCCAGACATTGATCTAAGCACTTTACCTGCACTTACTCATTTAATCTTCACGACAACTCTATGAGCTAGCTTCTATTTCTCTGCCTGCTTTACAAATGAGGAAACTGAGCCACAAAGAGATTAAATAACCTGCCTAAGGTCACATAGCTAATAAGCAGAAGAGGGAGGATCTAAAGCTACGAAAACGACTCCAGAGCCCAGATTCTGCCGGCTTTACCCAAACACAGCTGAAGCTGCCTGCTGCTGTTGGACTGAGTGCTGCCCTTTTCAGAAATGTAAATTCTCTAGGGAAGATAAGAAGGCAGTTCCTGGCCCCTTAGTGCAATCAAGCTCATCAAATTATCTACATCTTTCTGTAGCCCGTTTACACCCTCAATCCCACTCTCTCATCTTAATAATTTTTTTTACATGAAAACTGTGAGTCAGTCTCACAGATGTGCTACCATCTCATCTTCAGTGAGATGTAAGGAAGGAAAGAAGGCTGGAAGAAAAGTGCTGTTTCCATTTTACAGTGGGGAAAGTTGAAAACCAGGAAAGTCATGGCTTAGGTTCCTTCTGCTTTGTATTCTGGGACACCATTGAGGCAGTCCCTGGCTGTGACTTTGAGGTTCCTTTATTCTTACACTTCCCTTCCATTTTCAGCCTGTCCTTAGCAAAAGTGAGGCAAACCTCTGAGCTGACATGGGAGCCTGGAACAGGAGCTGAGCAAAGGTACAGACTCCTGAAAGCATTGCCCACCAGTGTACAGGACCCAGGGAGTCCCCCAAAGACCACCAGGGCTCTAGCAATATGTCTCTAGGACTCTAGTAAGGAAAGGACCCTCTTCTGATGGCACTGGAACTTGTCATGCCCCTGTAGACAGCTCTGCCCTACAGAGAGAAGTCCTGAGTTTCCTAAACACAGCACACTCCCTCTTCTCTTCTTCCCCTGGGCAGATCTGCTGTGAGCTCAAGACAGACAATGAGGTCTTTTCATTGTCTACTCTAGGTAGCAGGCGGCTGCTAAAATTAACTGACAGAAAAACAATTGCAATAGGAATTGTTTTTCTCTTCCATTCTCATCCCAGAATTTTAGGGTTTGGATTTGTTTTGCTTTGGTTTTGTTTTGGTTTTGTTTTTTATTAAGCCTTCCCTAATTATTCAAGAACAGAGCACAGAGAAGAGAGAAGAACAGAGAAGTCCTGGGCTTGTGAAGAAGACTAGAAAGTGCTGCAGTTGCCTTAAAAGCCCCATCTTGCCTGCCCATCCTGTATCTAATAGAAGCCTCCTACTTACTATCTCTGGCAAATCCACAGCTCATTGCTTACTCTTGGCCTGGCAACCTCCATCACTGCCTCAACCTACAAAGCTACCTTCCCCCGCTCTTCCCGGGCTGAACCACTCCCTCTTAAGAGCCAGATCAGGACTTTCTCCTTCCTTGAGTGCCACCATCCCCACAACCTCTATCTTCTCTGGTCCACAGAGCCTGCCCTTCTCACCGTGTCCCTCAGCTGGATTATGCCCTTGGGTGGCCCTGTGGCTCTCTCAGTCAGTCTGTTTGCCAGAACATTTGACCTCTCTACAGACAGAAGGGGAGATTCTGCACCTCCTGTCTGCCCTCCCACCCCTCTGCAGACCATACAGGGTATTCACTCCACAGAGGTGTTTAATTTAGAGGTCAGAATTCTTCATGGGGAGTCTAGTATAGATGGCAGCTCTGTTTTTAGGTTGGTCTTTTCATAACCTTGGAAAACCCACTACTTACTTCCCTCCTAGCCTAGATTCAGGTCCTTAGCTAGCCCTGAATTCCTGCACCATCTGCATCCTGCCTTACATGAGCCCCTCCATCCCCAAAGCTCCTACCCACCTTACAGATCAGCACACCCAACTTTGGAATGTTTTATGTTTTCTTTCTGTTTTCTATTTTCTCCTATGTGAGGTTCCTCAGGCCTGGAAAACATTTACCCATCTGTTGCTGTTGCTGTTGCTGTTCTGAGGCTTCTCACTTGTGAGAAGTGATTTTGGTCTCTCTAACTAGACAGTGCATTCACTGCAGGCCTTTCCCCACTACTTCCAGTGGGAAATGAGAAGGGCTGAATGAATTGAAGAACCACAGAGTGGCGATACCTCCAAGCTAAGCCAGGAGTTCACCGTCTAGATGGAAAGAGATGATCTACAACCAGGAAATCCAGAGCAGGTCTGAGGATATGTCACCACACCAAGGGCTGCGGAATGTTGGGTACTGGTGTCAGAGAGAATGATGGGTGGCTCACCTAAAGGGAAACTGAGCACAAATAGGGCTCCCTTCTTCCTGGAAGGAAGACAGCAAAGGCAAAGGAAGTGAGGGATCAAAAGGTAGTGGTAAGGCCTCAGTTCCTAACCTGCCTGACCCAGTACCCTATGGGGCTTTCTGACACCCCCAGAAATGAATCAGCAACAAAATGTAAGCCCCAAACCCAGGGAGAAAATGAGAAGCAATTGTTCCCAGCTTCCACTCCCACTTGCCAGCCTTCTCCCTCTCTCTCGGTGGATGGAATAATTGTGCCCATGAAGTGGTACTTGGAGAAAAAGTTTTAAATCTACTTAAATGTCACTGTGAGTAATACTTTGCCCCATCTTTCCCTAATTAAATTTCTCTTTGATGATCTAAGGTTAAAAAAAAATTTTAACTCAAGTCTTCCTAGAATATCAAGGGTAAGCATACCAAAGAACCAACCTAACTATGTTCCATACTATTTTCTCTGGGGTCCTGCTCCTTTATTACATTCATGTAAGACACCTGTCTGTGTTATTTTATCCCTGACACCCTGCTGCCCTGGAGAGGTGGGAGCTTAAGAGATCCAGCTCTGTGCCTTTAAGAGATCAATGCCTAGCCAGAAGCTGCCTCTGCTGCTGTTTACACAGGTAGCTCAGTTATCACAGGACTGGTGTCCTGGCTGCTTCTACTTCAACAAGCTGGGAGGAGGTGGACAGTCCACCACATACCTGCCAGAAAGCTGAGAGGTGAGGGCTGTGCTACACCCCAAGGGGAGATGGCCCAAATCCAAAATTAGTCATCATTAGGTGGGCTATCAGGGAGGAGGGGAAGCTTGTCCGAGGAAGGGGCTCTCCTTGGCCTTGGGTTCACGTATGAGGGACACAGCACAGAGGAGCAGTTCTGGGGGAAGTTAGCACGATGCAGCAGGGGCATCTGAAATAATCAGGTGCCCTTTTCATCAACAACCTCACTCCTTATTCACACCTGCCCAGGGACAGCGTTCATTTATGTATTGGTTATTATTAGTAATAATAAATATGAATAATTATACAATCGTGAATAATTTACTTGGACTTGAGGGGTTGACTGAGGTGCTGCAGGAACAAGAGGATGAAGCCCAGCAGCCATCTCTGGAGCTGCCCTGATTTTCCATTGTTATGGCTTTGCTTTGAGGGGGTGGGAGGTAGAAAGAAGTAGAGACCTCAAGTAGGACCTACTCTCCTTAACTCTCCTTGTGAGGGCAAAAAGTATATCCCATTCTACTGTGAGATCCTGGGAGCCAACCACCCGCACTGCAAGATGATGTTGGAGGAAATATTTTGGATAATTAGCTTCTGCTGACATGCCTGGGGCGGGGGTAGGGGCGGGAATTGGGTGTGAGGGTTCAGCCTAGTAGGAACACATCACACACACACACACACACACACACACACACACACGAGAGAAGAGTATGAATACAAACAGGGTCTGTGCACATGTCCAGGCTGCATCCACACAAGCACACACAGTTAGGTCGGGACAAGACATGCACACACTTCCTGCCAAACACACAACCCCTTCAGGTGCTTCCCAGGACAAGCCCTCTTTATTCCAGCACCTCACAGGCACACTAAGCACAGAGACATAGCAGACAGACTCGGTAATACAGTTTCTGTTCCATTTCATCAACTTGGGCAATTTCTACATCAACATAAAATACTGGATAAGGTAAGCCCAGGAAACCTAGTTAAAATCAACTCTACTTACAAGTCCATCAAGCAAAAGCAGAAGAATCTAAAATGAAAGGAAGAAGTTCCACAGTTCTTAGAACCTTACTTGCGCTTTGATTTGGGCTCCCATCCTTCGAGGGAGGCTGGGGGTCTGAGGTGAACCTTGAACCTCAGGGCTGGTAACCTCAGAGCCTCGGGCCTCCTCTGGCGCTGGAGAGAACCGCGTTGTGGTTGTACCACGCCGGCTTGGCCTGGGTATACAGGCTGCTGGGGTCTCGTTTCTTTAAATAAATGTTTAAAAATATCGTGTAGTAACGTGATGTAATTCGTGGGTGAGAGTAGAGAAACCCTGAGCACCCGATGCCCAAACCGGGACCTTCCGAGGTTAGGCCAGCAGCTCAGCCCCGCCGTCCCAGCTCCAGTCCCGCGGGCAGGCAGCGAGTAATTTTAATTGGCCCGACTTCTGAAGCTGGGAAAAGCTGTCCTGGAAAGGCAAATGCGGAAGAGGACGGGGTGCAGGTAAATACCATTAAAATGAAAATCTGTTGCCCCAGACAAGTTCACCACCAGTATTCGCCCCCAGAGGCGGGGCTGCTCCAATCGGCTCCCACGCGTGCCACTCCCTCTCGAGCGCAGCGGAGGTCCCAGCCCAGGCGGCCCGCAAGGAAGTCAGGCGGGGCACTCGCCCGGCGGCTGCGCCTTTGGTTTCAGCCAGCAGACGCAACTCCCCACCTCGCACCTCTGGATCTGGGGTGCAGCAAAGGAACCCGCGGGCGCAGCGCACGCAGTGCAAAGTCTGGGTCCGCCGCAGCCCGAAGAGCGATTCAGGGGCTTTATTTCTTTGATGGTGAATTACGAAAAAAAAATTCCCCAATTCTAACCAGTAAAGCAAATGAGGGGAGAAAAATCAAGCCAGTGCCCCGGCGCTGGCTCACCGAACTCGGCGCCCAGCGCTTTTCTCACTCCTCGGCGGGCCGGGCGCAGCGTTCCACCTTCCGCTCTCCAGCCGCTGGCCGAACCGGCCGCCGCCGCTCTCCAGGACTGGGGAAGCGGTCCGGGACCGAAACATCCACCTCCCGCCTTCGGAAGAGCACTGGGACAGAGAACGGACCCCAAATCTCTATCCTCAGTCCCCCTAGTACAACGCAACTGCTCCCCAGCCCTATCTTCCCAGGTGGCTCGGTTGGCGGTAGATGCCCGGTGAGAGGGAGATTTGGGGCTGCTCTTGCAGGTTGGGGAAGCGAGAAGGTAAAAGCAGAGACAGAGAAACCAGGAGAGCGCGCGCGGGCGAGGGAGCTCTTGTCCATAGATGTATCCACATAATATATATTTATGTAGCTTTTTTTCCCCCCTGACACTGATCAATGAGCACTCGGATCGCTGGGCCGACTCCCTCCAAGCCTGCCCGCCTTTTCTAGTCTAAATAAATAAATAAATGGAGCCAGATGGGAGAGAAAAGCGCCCATTCCACCTCCGCCGCCGCCGCCTGCGCCGCCGCCCCGCCCGCCGTCCCTGCCTTCGCTTCGCCCGCCTGTCGCCCCAATAGAGTGCAGCTCGGTGGATAACACACACACACACCCCCGCATACCCGCACGACAACGAAGATCAATGTTTTTAAAATACAAAAAGTTGCACCTGCTGCTATTACAAAAAGAACCCCCAAAGGGCAACGAGAGGAGGCCGACTGCTCGGTTCCTAACGGGTACCCTCTGCCCGCGGCCGCCCGGCCCGGAATCTCAGCGCCTCCCGAAGAGCCATGCGCCTGGCGCTATTTATAGCCGGGGGCCGTCTCGGACCGTACCACCGCCGCTCTGCGGGGCCGCCGACGGGGGGAGGCGCGGCGGGGCCGGCGCCGCCCCACGCCGCCCTGCCCCCGGCCGCCGCCCGCC
>PVJX010000662.1:88777-225218 GCA_004027295.1 Dolichotis patagonum
GAGAGAGAGAGAGAGAGAGAGAGAGAGAGAGAGAGAGAAGGAGGGAGGGAGAGAAGGAGGGGAGAGGAGAGAGAGCGCGAGCTAGCGAAGAGAGGAGAGAGAGAGAGAGAGAGAGAGGAGCGAGGTGTAGAGAAACCGAGGGGGAGAGAACCCGAGTGTGTGTATGCGTGTGCGTGTGTGAGCGCGAGCGAGCGAGTGAGGGAGAGGAGCGAGAGAGTGCGAGCGAGAAAGAATAAAAGGAAAGAAGATTTTCTCTATGTATATAAAGATGGCCACGTTAGCAAACGGACAGGCTGACAACGCGAGCCTCAGTACCAACGGGCTCGGCGGCAGCCCGGGCAGCGCCGGGCACATGAACGGATTAAGCCACAGCCCGGGGAACCCGTCGACCATTCCCATGAAGGACCACGATGCCATCAAGCTGTTTATTGGGCAGATCCCCCGAAACCTGGATGAGAAGGACCTCAAGCCCCTCTTCGAGGAGTTCGGCAAGATCTACGAGCTCACGGTTCTGAAGGACAGGTTCACAGGCATGCACAAAGGTGAGTGCACCTTTCCCTCCCAACTTTGCCGGGGAGAAGGAGCGGGCGGGCCGGCAACTGGCGAGCGAGCGGGAGACGGGGCGAGAGGGAGCCGCGGGCAGGCGCCGAGGAGGAGGCGCTCGGGCAGCGGAGACCAGCGCTGGGGTGCGTGGGGAGCTGCTCGCTGGGGCAACGCTAGGTTTCGGTCGAGGAGCTGATAGGAGCGGTGCCTTGGATAAAGCAGCGGGCGCAGGAGATGAAGAGAAAGAAAGAGAGGGTGGAGGGGAGAAATGGGGCTCGTGTTTTGGGGTACAGCGACTTGGAAGATCGGGATAGGGACAGCTGCACCGGGCAGGCGAGCCCAACAAGCAGAGCGGACTGGCAGGCGCTGGCGGGCCAGGGACCGGGGAGCTGTCCATCGCGGCGGTGCTGAAAATACTACAGGAGATGGTCTCTTCATCCTCCGCTGGGGCCAGAGTAGCAGGAGAGCTCAGCCGTCTAAAGGGGGAAAAGGTGACAAATTCAAAGAGATATTCTTATTTTGCTATCTATTTAACAGTAAACTCTCCTTGTTGAGCTATGAGCTTCAATAATCTGGTTGTGGTGTGAGTGACAGTGTGGGGAGTGGGGAGAAGGGGGTGGTTTGGATGTTTGAAGGAAGGAGTGATAAAACCTAAGGCAAGAATTAGCAAGGAACCAGCCATCCCCTGGGTGGAGTGGGGGTCTGAGGAACCTGGGTAGTCCTCTTCCCTGGAAAACTGAGCTTTGGGGAGAAATATATATGTGCAAGACATGCATTTTCAAGAGTGTACCCTAATTTCTCCCAAACTCACCATGCAGACAGCCTTATAGTAGATCATTTCTCCCTTGAAGCAATCATCACCAGTGAGTGCTTGGGGGAGGGGGGAGAGAATAATCAAAGAATTAAAACCCAACAACTTTTAAGAAAGTGGTCATAGGAATTGTCTGCAGCCTGCCTGTTTTCTCCTTGTTTTATTATCTTTGAGGCTGAGCCCCAAACGTGTTCAGTTGTAGAATGTGTGTGGGTGGCTGGTAGGTGACGAAATTAGCCCAGTGCTCCGCTCTCTAACAGTAATGTATAGGATGTGCAGCGGGGATTAATCGGTGCTGGAGCTGTGTGGGCAAGTTAAATGCTTTTTGAGAGAGATTGATCGCCAGGCAGGGAAGGAGCATGGGGATAAGGAAGTTGTAGGGGATGTGTATGGATGTTCCGTTTTTAATAAACAGTAGTGTGGGGAGTCGCTGAAGAGGTTGTGTTAGAACTGGTGGTTTTAAAGATGAAAACACACACATGTACACCCACCCCCATATAAAGAGAACAACCCCATTCTTGCCCACAAATGGGCTAGGAACGGAGCTGATCCTCCAGCACACTAGGTGAAGAGTGCAGAGCTGTCTGGCTCTCTGAGCAGCAGTGGTTTTCACTACCACAACCACCCTCCTTCTCCAGCCCTCCCTTCATCCAAATACTAAACAGAGCTCCAAACTCTTCATAGTTGGAGTCCCAGAGAGCAGTTTTTATTGGCTTTAGCATCTTCCAGCTTGCCTGCTGAGGAGTAAATCTTAAAGTTAATGGCATGTTGAGTAGCACAAAAACACAGCAGAATGGAAATATACTGGGTTTGTTGGGGTGGGGTAAGGGTGGGGGCTGTAAAGGAGAGAGAAACCAATCTTTATGCAATATGAAGAAAATGTTTCTTTTAGAAAAGAGATTGAAAAGGTGGAATGGGGAGGCAGTCTTTGAAATAATATTTGAAAAAAAAACACTTTCTTTCCCCCTCCCTCTCAACCATATCTTTGTAGATTTTCTCTTTCCAAACAAGCTCCCTAGAAGCTAATCAAGGCTTGTATCAAACCTTTGTCATTTTAATAGATCCCTGGTTTTAAAAATAGTGATAATAAAATTTTAATAGCATAGGTAGAGATGGTTTTGCCTACCTATGATCAGTTTTTGTGGTAATTTAAGATTTCAAAGTTTAAAAAATCAAAACCCACTAGAAGCAAAAAATAGCTATGAGGAACTGGGCATCCTATGAGATCTGGATTAGAGCACTTTATTTACTTCTTTATTTCAAATGAAGATAAACTTTAGCAATATTCCTTGGTTTCTTCTCAACAATTCCTTGCTGATATCATCACTTTGTTCCTAATGTAATTTGGTCTCTCTTATATTATAAGAAGCAGGATTTTTATCATTTGTATCAGGGAAAGAGAGGGAAAATATACATATGCATGTGCAGAATTCCTAGGAAAGCAAAACTTCATTTTCCAAATAATTCCTCTTCCAAACTGTCTCTGTCAGTGACAGGCAGGGCCCGTTGGCTCCAGCATCCTGGGTGCTCATTGTCGCAGCTCACCCTTCAGAGGCTGAGCATACATTTTTCCTTAAAACTTCCTGCCTCTCAATCCTTCTGGTTTTTAGAGTCGAGGTTGACCACAATGTCTCTAGCCATGCCTGGAAGCTCCCGGAGAGCTGAATAAATGAGACCATTTCCAAGAGCTGGTTTATTCAGTCCTAGTGGAGTTTGAACTCCTCCTCCAATGATGCAGCCTGATTTATTAGCTAATCCTGATAAAATAAGCCTCTGGCCACCTTTAAAAAATTACTTGCTTGCCATTGGTGATTAACTATTGTTAAGTCAAAAAAGCATGATGAGGCTTGAAGAATGAGGGTTGCATTTGGCTTCTAGATTTTCCCCATCTCTAAATTGACAACGTGAGGCTAAGGATAGAATTATGCCTTTGTTAAGCCTGGTTTCAGGGCATATCCATAGCTCTTGCTCTCCCCTTTATGAATTTACAACTTCTAATGAATAATACTGCGATAAAATTGAGACACATAGAATACTGGCCCCCAGCATGGATAACATGTGTATGTTATTGGTTTTTAAAACCAGTAAAAAAAAAAAATAAATGAAATACATGAGATTTCAGGTGGATATCCATTTGCTGGCCACCTGCCATTTCAGGTAACTAAAGAAGGAAGGAGTTCTAAGGGTTAATGGAATACCTGCCATGCGTAGAGTGCACCTTAAAAGGCAATTACTCCAGTCAAATTGGGAGTCTGTGGAGGAGGGAGTGGGTGGGTTTTGTGGGGCAAACTCAGCCATATCCAAGAAGGGTGGTTGGGCTGGGAAGCAGCAAATGGCATTAGTGGACTGGGGTAATTACTGTAAAGGTAAATTTACCCCCCAGGAGACCAGCAAGCAATTGGAGGGAGGGGGTGTAGGTGTTAGGCAGATGGAGAAAAGAAGGGGGAAAAAAACAAATCAAAATTCTAAGAAACAACACCCAAGGAATAAACCTCAGTGTAATGCAAACTCTCTGGTTAACTCAGAGTCTTTTTTTCTTCCCTTCTCCCCCCATTCAAAGCACTTTTGGAAAGATTGTTTTTCCAGGCTCCAAAGAGAATGACATTGTTCTATTGATTAAAGAAGAGAGATGTGAATTCCCGGGATAGCAGCAGAAATGAGCTAAAGACCAGTTTTGCCCCTTTTTGTAGAATTTTTCTTCCTTGGAGAAGGGACCAGGTCACACACTAATCTACTTTCTCTCTTCTCTCATTTTATAGTTATTTGTATTTTCTTTATTTTATTTCTTGGAGGACAAACAGTCAATGACTGAAGACACACATACTCACACATGTACTCATCCTTGCACACACACACACACACACACAGAGTGGATCATGAATAAGCCAGCAATCCATTCATAACTTTGGTCCTGTCTAGCAGGATAGGAGGCAGCAAAGACTGAGTTAGTGGGAGACATAAAGACTAGTGCTCTCTGGATAGCCATATTATAATGCATTATCTTTGAAGTCATTTAAGTCCAATTTAAGTGGTATTTAGTATAATATTTATGAATTAATGTAATATAAACATAAGGCTGTCCCCAAAGGTTTAAACAGCCTTTACTACTGATGTGTGCTTGTTCCCGGAGCCTGTGATGCATTTTAATCTAAACAGCCAAGTCCCCATCATAGTCCCTCTTGTTATCCAGTCAGAACAGATCTGTGCCTGGATAACTACTCTGCTTTAAGATTTTCCCCACTGTATGGAAGAAAATTTATTCTACTGACAGGTTGGGGGGCTCCAACTCAGAAGCCACAGCTACAGGAAAGCCATACTCATACTTTCACACTACATCCAGAAGGAGGGTGGGGACAGAGTAATGAAACCTTCTGTGATTTAGCTCCGGAGACTGTATCATTTTAAAATATACTCACCATCAGCTGCACAACCTCCCATTTCAACTGTACCTGAATAGGAAATGCCTAAAGCCTCTTGATTTTGGGTGCAACTGGGAGAAAAAGGGACAGGGCTTATTATCACATTTGTTGATTTGTGGCCATCTTCATAAAATTATGTGTTATGTTTGCATTTAAGATCCAACGATTTTCAGAACACTAAATTTCCACCTTACGACTTAGCCGAAATGGCTCATTTTTTCCCCTCTGTGGGTAGGTGAATTAAAACTGTGAGGCTCTATCTGATTTCTGTTTTCAAATGAGTGTAAGAGAGTGAAGCTGAAGTATCAGCATGGGCATCAGCTCAATTAAGATGAACTCTTTTTAATTACTTTGAAAAATAAAGTCAGCTCTGTCCAGGGAAAGAGACTACCGAACGATGGGTTACACACCTATAGTTTTTAAAAAGAAATACTTACTTTGTCAGACATAGGGAAAATAGAATAACCAGAATAAGAAAACAAGAAAAACACTTTAAAAAATGTTTCACAAAAAAAAAGAGCACCAGCATTCATTATAAGACTAAAATATATCAAAACAATAGCCACCATTATAAAACCTCCAAATTCCAAGTGATGATGTGTCCTATTTAAAAGGTTGGGGAAAAAGAGTACTGAAAAATGATTCATTTATTTTAGGAACTGGTAGTTACTCATTACTTGTGCACAATTTTATTTACCTTTAAAACAAAGTTTCTCAGAATCAACACACACAGAGATAAATTAGTGTGCACATAGCCACGTACATGCATCCATGTGCAAGCATGACTAAGCACATCCCACACATACAAAAACCAAGCCTGGCCTAGATTTCATTGCAGTTCATCAGAAGGATGTTAATACTCTCACCCCAGCCCTCATTGGCTTTAATGGGAATTCTCAATTGGGTTGCAAGAAGCCCCTTGGCATACTTTTATTCCCTGCATCACCTGTTCTAGTTGGCTGGATGTTAGTGGCTTCTTGGACACAAAACAAAGCAAAAACAAAAGCTTTTCCTGAATAAAGTCCTAATTCAAGAACAACTCAAAGGAAAGCAATTACAAAAATGCACACCATAGATATGACTCCTAAACAGTCATATTATAAATTTCTCAGGAATCTTTCAAAGAGCTGATTTAGAGGGGTGTTCCTCATACCCAGTAATCTCTACACACTCCAGAAATTTAAGCATGCCTTGTTCATTGCTATTATTAGCACCAACATTCTTCGATTATGGCTAATACATCAGATCGGAGCAGGGTTTCTGAGTGATGCCAGAGAAGATAGTCAAGGCAGCTCTTTTCTGGTTGAGAAAAGAGTTGCAACTTTGCCTGAGATGGATTTGCAGAAAATACTGCAGAGCTCACATCTTCCATGTCATCAAGAGATGATCACTTTCCAAACTGGCCCAAAAGAGATCTCACCCCAAGAGAAGTTGTGGTGGATAGGCTATAGAGGAGAGGGAAATGCAGCAGAGAATATGGCCCAACATTTCAAATAGAGAAAAAGGAAACCAAAGTGCAGGGTCAAAGTGCCAGCTAGAAGCTGGGTGTGCTAGTTGACAGTGACCATAACTGCAGCAGCTCCTAAGATTGGAAGGGGAATCCCATGTGACGTGCAGAAAAAAAGAGTTAGAGGATGTGAAATCAGTGTTTCTATGAGTACTGAAGAATTGGGGAAGGGAAGATTATGCAGCCTGTGTAGGTGTTGGTGTGAATGACTGTGTGTATGTGTGTGTGTGTGTGTGTGTGTGTGTGTGTGCGCACATGTGCAGAAAAAGAAATGAAAAATACAAGAAGAATGGAGATTATGTTAGGGGTAGTTTCGTCTTTCTAGGCTCCATGCAGGATTAAAGAAAAGGGTGATGGAGAAAAGGAGAGAATCTGGAAAGAAGGATGCTGTCCACATTATTACACTGATTGTCTACCCCAGAACTCTTGGTTTAGATTTGTCAGTGATCCAAGTTTCAGCATGCAAGCCTTTTTGTCTACCTGATTTGCCTACCCAAAAGTCTAGATCTGCGAGAGCATCCCATCATTTCTGGAGTTTGGAATGCTTCTGCTCACCCACTGACTTGTTTTAGAAATGACCTTATGTCTGAGATCTAAGTTGTCAGCCACAGAGCCCAGCTCTCTGCAGAGCAATTCTCACCACCCATTGCTTCTATATCCCATTCAATGCCCCCTGGCATCCCAGCATACTTTTCTCTTACAGTGTCTTCATGAAAACACACATACACACACAAATGTATGCGCAGGACTTGACAAGCTCAGTTAAGACAAATCCTCTAAGCAGAGTACCGCATTTTCTCTAAATACAGGCAGGGCGTAGCAAACACCCAGCTGTCCTCCTTTTGGCTCTCTTCAACAAGAGAATCACATTCACCACTTTTACCTCTGCCTTTCCTAAGTCCTTTAAATACACAGCCTCTACAAGAATCCCAGAAAGCAAGCATACTGTCTACCTAAATAGCCTAACAGTGATGGTGAACCTTTTAGAGCTTTCAGTGATGAAAAACAGCCCACTGCAGCACACATGCCATAGGTTTGCCACCACTGGCCTAAAAGATTGGGACAGTCTCCCTCCCAAGTTAGCTATAGTCCTTTTATCACCCATCATCCTTCCTGTCTCTTTCCTCCTTCTTACCACTGAAGATACCCCCCAAATTTAAAGTGGAGCCTGATAAAAGAGAAATGTTCTGCTTGGTTGCATAGGGGTACACTTAAAGGTGCTAGAGCAAAGGGACAATTGCAGGGGTAATTTTAGACGGCAGAGGAATTTCCTGAGTTGATGCACTTGCCCTAAGAGATTTCTCCATTTCCACTCGTCAAGTTTGCAGTAGCCCCTGGGTGAGTATTTTTACTGAACAACAGACAGCCCATAGGAAACAAGAAAGCCAGGTGGGAAGCCCCTGTGGAATTGCCCTGTTTTCTGAGTCCCCCAAGACTAGAAGGGGATGTTTTCAGAATTATAGATTCACAAGGCTTCTCCTCTCCACTTGCTCCACATTTTGCTTCCCTTATCCTACCTTGTATCTCCCCTCCAGCATGAACTTTCAAGCAGAGCAATTCCCAGCAGCTCAGCTCAGGAGCAAATCCTCTATGACCATCTGCAAGATGTAAATAAATGGGTACCCTCATGGAGACAGACACAGTCCTCATGTGAGGACTGCACAGCAAAAAATATTGGTCAAACTCAAGGAAAAAAAGATAATGAGCTGGCCTCCAACAAGAGTTTAATTGACAGAGACTTTTGAAGGCAGGTTCTGGACAGCGCATAAACTGCCCATGATGTTACTTTATTGAGATACACTCTGCTTTAATTAATTATCACCTTTGTTAAGAGCAGCTACAGATTAAAGGTTTCAAGGTACTTAAGAGATGTTACTAATAAAGCCTCTATGTATTAGGTGGTTATCCTGTAGGTGGCCAGGGAGACCAGCAAGATTCCCATTTCCTCTCCTCTTAGCTGTTGACTTTCTCCTTATTGTTAAAAATAAACCATTGTTTCTGCACAGCTGCTATGTCCAAGTACCAGGGTTGTGGTGGCGGGGTCTGCCAAGAGCAGGGGGCTTCCATAAAGCCCCCTTCTAAAATTGCACAGCTGAAGGTTGGTTCACCTTCAAATCTGACTGAAATGAGGACTGTGTTAATAGAAGAAAAAAGAGTTCATGGAAATGGGGTTCATAGAAGAAGGGTGTGTGCACAAGCAACTGTGCACATCCACATAAATATTGTGGGATCAATACATTTCCCATCCGCTGCCCACACCTCTTAACTTCTCCCTCCCATTCCTTGAGCACCTGTGCCACTGTCGTATTTCACGCTGAGAAATGTGTGCCGCTGAAGCATGCATAGATGATGCTGTATCGAACCAGTCATTGTTTGGATTCAGTTGTGGAGGCTGGGTGCCCAACGAAGGGACAGCCCTTGCCTGGGTTAGCTGGTGCCTAAAGAACCCACTACTCAAGATATGATAGGAAACTCACTCTCTAGAGTCCCCAAAACCTACAAACTGACAGGTAACTTACTTGAAAGCAACCCTTGGAGTCGTTCTAGGCAGATTTGAATGCCATACGTGGCTGTTTGTTCATTATTCTAATTTAATGATGCAGTCACACCTAATTAATCCATGTCTGGTTTATTCATACACTGTGTCTGAGGATCCAAAAGATCTCTTTCACTAGCTGGCTTCCCTTTGCAGGGACAAGTAAGGGGGCACCCTTGACAAGTGAGCATATGTGGGACCATACAGGATGAGATCACTATAGGACAAGCTGATAGAGGCAAAGTCCCTGACATCACTGTCCACAGGTAGGCATGAGAGCAGTCAAAGAGGTGTGTAAGGGTAAGGTCTATGTGACTATGTGCATACATACACATGGAACACACAGCATGCCTCGGCCACAGAATTCCACAAATCTATTCCCGTCTAATAGGCAGCAGACCACACCCCACTATGTAATCAGCAAGGCCTGGCAGCACATCAAGCATTCATCTGATTGGGATTTTTAGTGCCAAGTGTTAAGGGGCTGAGGTAAGTTAACCTCCCCTCTTCTGGCCTTCAGAAAGTAGAGCCAGATTAATTGCTGCCGAGGCATGGATAAAGAGACCAAGGCTGGCACTAGCATCCCTCTAAAGTCCTGCCTGCCACATGGCCTTCAGTGCACCTTGCAGTGGGTGATTCTGGCCGGCCAGCTCCCAGTGAATGCTGCCTCTTGCCTGGTAGGTAAATTGAGAGAAGGAGGCATCAACCTAGTAATATCCTTATAAAGCCAAGCCTCCTCACGCAAGTCCTAGGAGACAAGAGGCATCCAAAGATCAAACACTACATCACAGTGTATTTGTAGGAACTCTCTGATTCTGCTACCTCCCTATAATGCTCTAATTGACTATTTGATCAGCTCTAAAAGGGCAGGTATTCAAGACAGATTCACACACACGCTCCTGCACACACTACACACACATACATATGAACAGGTTTGCATGCCCACACACATGCACTCACCATACAAGCACCTGTGTACATTATTCTGCATACTACATGCCATCTTGTGCCAGCTCCACCAGTACAGGTAGCTTTTCACAGGAGAAGGCTTAAAGGCAAGCGACAAACACACACCTAAGATTGTGCATGTCCTTCCAGTAATGGGCTTATCAATACCCTTTTAAAAAATGTGACAGTCAGCCCAGAGTGATTCAGTTGTGTGGACAAAGGTCAGCATATAGATATTCATTATTAATAATATCAATATCTTGGTTGACCAATATAACCAGAAACTGTATCATGTCGCTGCTGATAGGCGAGGCTAGGAGGACTCCAAAGCAATAGCAGGAAATTACGCCCATGTAAAATTAATCATATTGACTGGTTCTAAGAATACACGAGGAAGCAAAGATGTTGGGAGTGCTTGCGTGGTGGGAGAGGAGACCTTGTTCCCAGAGGCTTTGTGAACTCCCAGGAGAAAACCAGGGGCCATAAAGGCAACCTTGGGTGACTCATGAGAACACTCTTCCTCATTTGGCCTCTATTTTCCAGCAGGGTGAAGTGGAGGAGAGGTATTTTCTGAACAGGAAAGAAATTGGATCCCCTAACCATTATCCATCCAGAATATCCCTATCTTTCTGTCAGATCAATACTTAACTTGGCTTGATCTCACTGGATGAGGCACAGAGTGCGTTCTTGCCTCCCCTCACTGTGTGAAAAGGTTTATTGCCAAGGAAGTGAGGACAGCCTAGAACAGCGTCTGCACTGACGCACTGGGATCCTGGCCCCAGAGCTGCCAGTGTGCACTGTGCAGTTCGGCCATACCCAGAAGGAAAGGCACCCGATCAGATCAACCCCAGAGACGGAGTTCTTCAGGTCAGAGGCTGCGGGTGCTGCTCCATCAGCAATGCCGGTGGGGTAAGAATGTCCTGATCTCAAATCTACTGTTCCCTAAGGTTCACTTCTAGTCACAGTGAGTGAGAAGAAACTGATCTGGAAAGTCATGCTTCTGCAGTCTTGGAATTTTCTTGGGGAATGCCTCAACCCCCTCATTCCCTTGCCCACGGAAGTCCAGATCAGGATGTCCACCACTGTCCTTGGCAGCCCTGGGTAATGCCTGGAAGAGTGTTCTGGGAAAGGAGACAAGCTCGGCATCTGCGGGTTCCTCAGAACGGAAGCATCCCTGGGGACAGCCAAAAACCTGATAGGCTTTCTGAACACTCCTTTTCTCTGTTTCCAGAGTCGCCAAAGCAGCTTAGAGGGACCCTGCCTCATAGGGGTGATGATGAATGAGAGATGGGCTGCCAAGGAACAGAGGGTGATGACTTTGATTGGAAAGGACAGGACAGGACGGCAAAGAGATGGCGCCTGTGGCTAGGATGGGCAACGGAGCATCCTCGGAGGGAAGGTTTTTCCTTCCCATAAGGAAATGCTCAGTCCCCAGACAGATCACAAACCCCTCCCCCACCCCGACTTGCCACCCACCACCCCAAGCCACCAAGGGGCAAGCCCCTTCGCTGTATGCCAGGTTCTTAATCTCAACCAGTGCCGCCCGGCGCCCTGGCGGGCACTGCCTCACTAGTGCACTGGTCAAGCCTCCCCAGCTGACCCCAGCTGATGTCCTGAGCTCCGGACTGGCTCCCGCGGCTGCCCGGGAGGTTATAAGGGGAAGATGCGTTTTGGAGCCAGGGTTCAGTCATCCGCTGGAAGTGCCCTGTCCCCTCCCGAGCCACCAGAAGTGCCCTGTCCCCTTCCTAGCCCCCAGACCCGGGTCTAAGTAGTTCCAGGAAGAACAGAAAGCACCAGAAGCCTGGCAATTCCTTTAGCCTCTTTCCATACACTGGGAGGAACCCCCAAACTGTGTGGGGGAGAAGGGCTCCTCTTTCCTCCAGCTGTCGCCTGCCCTCTGATGGTGAGAGGAAGAATTTGCTCACCGCCGTGGGCCCCTGAAACCCTAGCGCCCGGGCGCCTGCCGCAGTCCAGGCTCCGCCCCAGCCCAGGAGCTGCGAGCCAACCTCACCAAGCCCGCTGGGTATTAGGGAAGCTTGCTGCCCCTAAGCTTGCAACTCCCTGCGTGGGTAGGTAACCTAGGACCCTGGGCCAATCCCCTCATTCGGTAAGTCAGGCTTGGGCCCGAGGCACCAGCCACACAGGCACACACACACACACACACACACACACACACACACACCCATGTGCCTTGCGTTTCATTTCAAAAATGAGTAATTACCGTCTATGGTTTAGCGCTGCTTTTATTCTTCATCCGTATGCTGAGGAATTTCCAGATGTTGGCAGAGGCACCAAATCTTTTCCACACTTAAGGACTGACAGGGTCCAACTCCAAATTGTTACCTCCCTCAACTTCTGCAAAGGAAACTGCAAAACCTCACACACTGGGGGCCTGGTGACCTGGCTGGGCCTCAGTAGAGGGCTGATCGCTAGGGATGGATGGGAGGACACCACCGTCTGGGTACAGCTGAGAACCTGGGCAACCGAAGTCCTCTTCATCATCAGAGTGAGATAAAGGGCAGGAGAGCTGCCAGAGGCATATGATCTGGCTTCATTTTCTTTTCTGATCTTTAAAACTCATTTTACTGGGGAGTAAGAACTTCCTCTGTACTGTTATTTTGACCATTTCAGTAAGCATCTAATTTGGGGTGAATTCTGTTGGGCAAGTCTGGAAATTGCCTGGAATGAAGTCTAAGGACTGAGTCTTGTGCCCAGGCAGCTGAGGTGGCTCCAGGAAAGAACAAAGGAGCAGCAAGTGGTGTCTTCCAGCAGCAAAAATGCAGTATTAGGCTGCAGGAAAGGACCACCATGCAGACCCATCACCACTGCAGCTAAGGGACTGCTGTTCCAAAGGGCAGAGCAGCCACACTTAAATCCCACTGCTCCGTAGGCCAGGGCTAGGACTGGTAGGAGTCAAGCAGAAAGAGTCAAACCCGCAGGCTTCAGCCGCTTAGCTGAGGCCAGCAGGAGCAAGCCTCCTGCTCTCTTCTCCCTCCTGTGTGGCACTGTCGGTTCCTCACACCATCTCCAAGGCCTTGGCTTCCTTCTTCCTTAGTTTCTTAAGTTTCTCTACAATACATTAACTTCAAATGTTCTGACCTTGTCTCAGCTGAGCCAGTGATTGAGAGGGCTACTCACAGCAGAGGCCATGCAGCCAAGAGGAGAATGTCCCACAGACCAGCAAAGCTGGAGGAGGAGTCTGTTGGGCAAGCAGGGGAATCATTCATCCAACTGCATCAGGGCCTCTGAGATTTCCCGACCCTCCCCATGCTCACCCCCACCATGCAGAGGCAGACTTCTGCCAAGCAGGCGCAGGCCATGGCAGACATGTATCACAGTTCCCACGGGGAAGACCTGGGGTCTGACTGGGGAGATGCAAACCTTCCTCAGGGAGGCACAGATCCAAGTCATCTCAATGGCCCTGACCCCAGGATGTGAGGGATCTGCCCTCACCACCACAAAATAACTATGGATGTGATAAAAGGTGGTAACCCCACACATACAAAACTGTGCAATACAAATGCCCTGTGTAGGGAATGTGGGAACCCCCAAAAGGCAAGTTCGTAGTCAGAGTACTTTAGAGCTTGGTGCCAACCCCCTGATAGAGATGGACAGAGAAAGCTTAGGCCAGCAGATAAGAAGAAGGCAGAGCAGGGAGGCTGGAGAGCTGACAGGTCAGAGTGTTTTGTCTCATTCTATTAGGTTTTGTTTTTGTCCCACTACAATGACGTCTCATTCTCAGACTGGTGGGGAAAAAAAAAGAATTTCTCATTTTTAATAAATCTGGATCCAACACCAACCTGGCTGATGGAGATAGGACAGGGATGAGTAGGTGGGTGACAGATGCTTCCAGGAAAGTCAGTGACACGCACAGAACTGGCCAGGGCTACCCTCATGCCTTACCTGCTTTGAGGCTGCAGTGTCCTTCAACTGTCCCAACAGCAGCCCACTTGGGCTAAAAAATTACTCTTGGAATATTTGCACTGTGGTTGTTACCTGTCACCGAGGCAGTCATCCAGACTGCCCCCAAAGGCTCACTCAGGTGAACATCCCCAGGGATGCACGGAGGGTTGGCATCTCCCACACCCTCCAGCCTCCCTCTGCCCCTATCCCCAGCACACGAGTGGCTAGAAGGCAGCCAGGCAATGGGGATGAAGCCAGGGGATAGAGTTATCTGGGTTGACATTGGTCTTCAGCTGGAGGAATCTTAGCGGATCCAGGGAAGAACTGTTCCCAGTGTGGACAGTGTACTTGGGCAAGGGGACCAAGGGCTCATGAGCAGCCCAGGAGAGCAGTGGTTGTGTCTCTTACAGTTTGAACCCTACTGGTTGTGTCTCTTACAGTTTGAATCCTACTGATTAAGGGAGGCTGCCTTCATATAGTCCTTCCACAGACCTTAACCTTGGCCTTTTCCTGATCCCAGGAATTTCTCAGGGGAGACTAAAACTAAGCTAGTTATAGAGCTGGTGCAACCCCAAGACCCAGATTCCTAGGAGGATGTGGAAGTCACTAAATGGTAGTCTCTTAGCATCCCCTAGCTCCTCCTTACCCAGCCCTCTCCATACTCCCCCAAAACCCAGGTCACAAACCCTAAACCTCAAGCCACCAAACCAGGACCCAGGGTTCTCAGGCAATGGGCCTCAACCAAAAATGACCTTTTTCTATCTTTTCCAAGTACAGGCAATCAAACTAGGCAGGTGTGGCCCTGGAGCTAATGGACATTAATGTATGACTGCGTGTGTGGCACATGCCTTCTGACAGATCATTCAGAGCCCAAGCCTTAACCCAGAGAAGCCCCTCTAATGGACAGAGGGCAATTTTTGGCACAGGCCATGTCAGATGGAGAGGTTATGAGGCAAAGAGGTCCACGGGGAATATGGATCTGCCAGCCTAAAGCTGTAACACCCACATGAGGCTCCACCTGCCATGCCATGGAACCAGAGGGACCCCAATAGATGAAGGCCACTTTGCCAGCCTCCCAGAAGGATCAGCAGATCCCCAGAGGGTGCCCTGACAAAGGTTTAATCAAGTTTTAAACATGGTCCGCAAACTTAAACCAACATCGTATGTGGAGCACCAAGTCACTCCCTAACAGCAGTGCAAGTCAAGAAGCTTCCAGCGCAGCCTTGTCTGGGTGCTGAGGTGGGGGCTTCTTCATTTGTGCCCCCATCAGGCAGCAAAAGGCAGAAAGACAGGGACTGTAGTGGGGGAGACTCGTGGTTTTCCTCCTCCATTCTATTATTCATTGCCTCTGATTTTTATCTAATCTCTCCCTGATTGTCATGGTGAAACTTAATAGACAAAGTGAATTTTTATTACATCATCAATATAATCGCCAGCTAATCAGCAGACACAGGGGCCACTGCAAGCCCTATAGCTCCTCATCTGGCTTCATAAATAGTAAGAACAATCACTGACAAGCCCAACTCCTCCACCTCCTCCCAAGAGGGCCCTCTCCCTGCTGCACCCCTACCAGACCTATTCTAGGGGTTTCAATCTTCCCAGTTTCCCCCACCCAGTGGGCCACATTGCCGGTCGATGGAGATATCTTCCCCATTAGTATTTTTAGTTTTCTTCCTCTCAGCTTCAGCTGTTAAAATCACAAATCTGAGGCTTGTGTTCTGAATGCCAAAATAGTCTAATGTCAACTGATTTTGATTCTACTTTTCTCTGCATTAGGACTATCATATGTCATTAGCTATTACATAATCCTATGGATGGCAGCACGTACTATAAACTACATTGTAGGCCAAACTAAGTCTTATGTTCTAGAGTATGTATATATGTACAAAAGTGTTTTCATCAAAGTCACACCATGTGTCTTACAGTGTATCATTGAGTTAAAGTATTTTATTTATATTATCATATGCCTTCTATTTGTATAGCATTTTAATCTGTAAAGTACTTTCTGGTATCTTACTTCCTTTTAGTTCTGTCATAACTGATACCATTCGTATAAAGAAAAATGGAAGAGGAATGATGAGGAAAAATTACAAGCTGGTCACATCTCACTGGGATACCTAGAGTGGCTTCAGCTTAGAAGATGGGTGCAGTTGAGGCAGGAAAAGGGGCCTGGCCAAACTGAGGGGCACAGAGTCAAGGCTGCTGACCAGAAAAGCAGATTCCTCAGGCCAAGGTCTCCCATCATTTATGAAATAGAGTTACCCCCAACACACACAAACCTGTCTTAAGTTACATGTCCTTTGAATGCATCCCCTTGCAAGACATCTTGGGAGACCACACTCATTCAGTAACATGAGTCTGTCTTCCTCTGATGTCTAAGAGTTCAAATCACACTACTCTGCAGTGGTTTGGACTTTAGGAAAACAGCAAACATCACCTAGGGTCAAATTCTGTAAATAAGGTGGGTGATGAAAGTAATGAATCTGACTCTGGATATCCACAACCCATGAACTATTTAGGAGGAGAGGAATCTGCCTCTTGCAGGCAATTAAAGCCACCCTGGGAACCACCAGCCACCCTCCTCACTACAGTCACTCCTCAACTCCTGTGTAGAGCACTGACCCAGGCACCTCTTCAGCTTGTGAGATGAGTGTGTCTGGGGCTCATTTGCAAGCTTCTCTTGTTTGGGTTGGACAAGTGGGGGGGGGCCCCATGGGGGCTCTGGGAGCAGACATTTGTGGGTGCTTTGGACAAGACCTGCGACAGGGGTTGTCAGTACACCCAGGACCCAGATGCCTGGATCCATGCCCCATCCTGCCTCTGGTTCCCCTCACCAGAGACCTGTCCCCTTCTCACAAAGAGCTTCAGTTTTTCCTCTTATGACACTCATTGTGGAACCTGTTCAACTCACCTTTTAGAGTCACTATCCCAGTCAAATGAGGAGGGAAAATGCAATTACATATGTAAATGTTCAAGTTCATTATCATGTATTAAAGGCCAGCTCCCCCGTCAGACCACTGAGCAGCTCGGAGAGTCCTACTCTTCAAACAGGATACAAGAGACAGGACCAAAAGTGGAGCTCAAAGGTGGACAGCAAGGAAGAATGAGAATACACCTGCTATGCAGTAATTGCAGCTTCTTGCCTGTTTTTTCTCATGAAGTCCTCATGACAACACTCCAGCAGACATGTCACTGTGCCCTCTTTGAATGCCAGGCAAGCAAATGGAAACTCTGATAGCAATAGCTCGACCAAGGTACAGGTCCCCCAATCTATCTGTAGTATTCTTAAGCCCTCCACACTTCCATGGCTGCACATTTCCTTAATGGAAGTAAAAAGGTCATCTCTTTGATTGCCGTCCTTTTGCAGATGGGGAAACTGAAGCCCTGCAACATTACCAGCTAAAGTTCTTAAATCATTCCACACTGCCTTGTGCGAAGGATCTGAAAACACTGGCACAAACATAGAAACATGTTCACATTCATCGACATACGGAGACAACTCAGACTAACACCCCCACAAGCACGTACACACAGTCACACACATACATGGAGTCACAAATAAGCATATGCAGACACGTGTAAGAACACACTTAGGTACAGACACACATAGAGATATCCATAGACTCAAACACACACTCAGAATTGCAGCTACATTCACACCTTCACAGACACACACGTACAGAAACATTCTGATACGCCGAAACACAAAAAGAAGCACATAGAGAGATACACGTACAGACAGACACCTACCCTCACACACTCACATGCCACTCCTCAGTGACAAGGCTTAATTAACCACAAGGCAGGGCAATTGAGCCCCCTATCTCCCTAGCATGAAAGGTAAGGCCAGCTTATTTAGAGAAAGGGATGAAAAGGACCCAGCACAAAAGGCAGGCAGGAGCAGACAGGTTCCCCCTCCTCACATTTCAGCAGAGGCTAGGGGCCAAAATCCTCTCCTAATGTTGTCAGGGGCACCCTAAAGGCTGAGGTCAAGTCCTCATTAGAAGTTAACAAATTCCCAGAAGGCCATCTGTGAGATTCCCTCTGCAATCCTACTGCGTCAGCCCACAGGATCCCTGGCCAAGTTTCTGTTCATCTGAGAAAGACCAAAGGCAGGTCCCTGAGATATGTGGGCCAGGCCGTCCAAGGTCCATCCAGCCCTGTAAACAGGCACAGACAGCTCTCAGAAAGGTAAGACGAGACCTGTGAACAGAAGAGATGTCCTCCAGGAGGTGGAAACTGGGAAGGGAGGACAGCAGTTTCTGGAGCCCTCATCTGTCTACCTCCTGCTGGGGCTCCGAGCAAAAGAAACTGCACACCAGGGTCTTGCAGTCCACCCAGCCTGCTTTGCAGGCAGCTGGGCTCCTGTAGGTCCACAGAAGCACACCTGGCAGAGAAAGTGGCCCTGTTCAGCTGGAATAAGAGAATGTGTGTGCATGCACATGCACACACACACACACACACACACAGTTATCAAAGGGTTAACAAGGGCAAGAAATTCATCAGGGAACCAGAAACCTTTGGTTTTCTTATAAGATAAAGACTTGGGAATGTGTTCACTGTGGCTTTGCCTGAGAGGTGAGCAAACCATTTGAAAGTTATGGCTTTCTGAGAGTGATGGGGTGACACACTTAATCGGGGCTTGGACTGCTTGCTAAATGGGAGATTTGAGGGGCTTCCACCAGAGGTGGCAGAGGTAAGGCCCTGCTCTGTGCTCTGTGCTGATGCGCAGTGAGGACTGAGACTCAGTGGACACTGCTGGGCACCACGGCAAAACAGTCTAGAGACATTGCTAGAGGCACACTGTGTGGCTGCATGTTGTAGTCTCAGGCCTTGAGCCCAGTGAGTGTGTTGTGTGCATGTGTGAGTGTATTGCTGTTGTGTGGGTCACTGTATGTTACATGTGGGAGAGCTGTGTTTGCTGCCCTCATCCAGGAAAAAGAAAAGGAGATGCAGAGACACCTCTCTCCATGCTTCCAAGGCTGCAGATTTTCACCCCCTGGGCCTTGCTATCTAGTAGAGCCCCACCTTTTATTCTCCAGATCTGGGACCAGGAATATACCATACCAAGATCACATCTGCCCCAAGCCTGAAGCTGTGGGTCAGAACAGAGCTTCAAGTTCTGCAGCCCCTCACTGCACCTGCAGTAAGAAGTGTGTGTGTGTGTGTGTGTCTGCGTGCGCGCGCGTGTGCATGCGTCCCCACGTGAGGTGGATGTGTAGTGTCTATGCATATGCAAGCATGCCACCTCCATGTGAGCGCACTCCAGTCTCAGCCTGTAAGAGCCAGGAGAGGAGATATGTGGACGTGTGTGCTCATATATGCTGAGTTTATGCAGGCGTGTGTGGGCTGTGACGGCCCGGCTGGGCCAATTTTTAGTGACAGATTGTGTGTACGTCTATGACTACAGTTTCTACCAAGTGCATGTAAAAAACAGAAAAGATGAGTCCAACTCCCTGGGTGGGCACTCCTGCAATTCTCTGCAAATGTGCTGGAATATGGGTGTCTTTGGGGGGGGCCTCTGGCCAGGAGTGGAAAGAACTGTGGGGAAGGGATGGGGGGGGACAAAGTCCTGCTTACCTGTGGTTATGGGCAGTGTAACTGGGGAATGTGAAGTCAAACAGTGTCCTCCAGAGACCAAGCTGCTTTCCTGGATGTGCAGCTGGGCCATCTGTGGCATTTTCTCACCCTCTGCCCACAGATTCCCTGGGAGACCGGAAAAAGCGGGGCTCGACTTCCAATAAGGTGGCCCTGCAGGCCCAGCTCCACTTGGAGATGAGTACGGGACTGTGTGTGCAGGAGTGTGCATGTATGAGTGTGCGTATGTGCATGTATCAGAGACAGGCAGCTATGGGGAGAGAGAGGCCCCCACCCCACAGCCTCCATCTGGGCCAGAGCAGATGGTACTCAGACCAGACCAGCAAGGCCAGAGGCTGCACTTGGAAGCCATGTATTCTAGGGAAGGACAGTGCCCAGGAGGGCCAGAGTGGAGCCTGGGAAATGCCCTTGGGCTGAATGCATCTCTGCTTTCCTGGGCAGCTCCTTTTGTCCAAATGCACTGCCCCTGAGCCTAGTTACAGGTGTCCTGTTGCCTTGCCTCATCTGGGCCTCTTGGAAGGAGAATTCCACTTCAGGGATACAGACACAAAAGGCAAACCAGGCCCCAGTCAACCTCTGGCACCCACACGATCTCCCAGCTCCTCAGGAGCAGGAGGAAGGCCAGTCCTGCCTGCCCAGTAGTCCTGTGATCTCAAGCAAAGAATGAGTAGTTACTTTGTCCTTCTTCTGGAGCTCCCGATACTCTGGTTCCTGAAGACACTACCCCGTCCCTCCACCCAGGGCTTTCTTCTGCACTTCCCCCCAGTGCATTCTCAGCAGTATGCTCTTGGGCACGCAGCACATGACCTTGTCTTCCTGCAGCTAAAGCTGGACCCTGGCCCTGCACAGGCTGTCTAAGGAGCCTGGATCAGAATCTCCTGAAGTCTGGTGAAAATTAAGGTCCTAGCCTCAGCCCCAGACTTTTGCATCTTCTAAAGACAGGGACAGAAGATCTGCAGTATTCTTGCACTGTAAGTCCTCCTGGTCCCCGAAGCCCCACTGTCACCTCCAGTGGAATACTGTGGATCCCTCTTGCCTCTACAATGTATACCTCGTGGCTGTCCCTTAGCTTTCTGTGCACTATCTTCTGACCCCTGGGGCTCAACCTTCTTCTTCAGGGAACATCCTCCCACATTTTCACGACTCGGCTTTCTCCATGAAACTCATCCCTCAGGCTGTGGTCAGACTGTCGTAAGAGACCTGTCTTCCCCATCTGTAAGAAGTGGGTCCGGATTTCACACTCTTCCTTTCTCACACTCACACAGGAACACTCTCACACACACCTGACCAAGCCCTCTGGTAATACATTCTTACACGTCCCGTGTCTGCATGGAAGCAGCTATTCTGCCGCCATTCTGCACCTCACACAGAGTCCGAGGGCTCCCCAGACCCTCATGAGGAAGATTCAGGGTAGCACAAGGATTGTGGGGCAGGTAGCATTAAGGTCAACCCCAGTCACTCCAGTGGCAGTGTGACATTGAGCAAGTCATGGTACCTACTGGGCCAGCCTCAGTTTCCCTGTATAGCTAGTTGGTGTATATACACACCAACTAAAAGAATTTATCAGGAGTATGAAATGCAGTAATCTAGGTAGAGCATTGGCTCCGTGCCTGGAACACAGTGAGCCTGCGATAATTGTAGCTATAGAACAAATGAAAAGAAGTCAAAAGAGTTCACAACCCAGGCACCCTGTCTTCTCTGCCTTTGCCCTCGCCTTCGCCTCTCTTCCTGGGAGATTGCTTCCAGCTCTGCATCTCTCTGCTCGATGTGCTTCCCTGCCAGGGGCACCCTCTTTGCTTCTGCTTCCCCTAAACCAAAGCCTCTTCCCTGCATAGAACCCTGAGCCTCCTCCAGGAAGCCTCTCACTGTTGTGGCCTCAACACTTCTTGGCCCTGTAAGTGTCCCCAGGTTTAAATCTCTCAGCCCAGAGCCTCAGACCCATTGCACCACCCAGCAGTGCAAGCATGTCTGACCAGCTTGCCCCAGACTGGGACCTCACCAAGGCAGCGCACGGAACTGTGCATCCAACTGACCTGCCCCCGGCTGCTGCTCAGTATGTCTCAAGGGGCAGAGACCTCATGTCAACTTGCTAACCTGGAGGGACTGGAAGGATCGTCATGCCAGCCCCCAGCAAAGTCTAGCTGCTTTTCTTTACAGGAAATTTATTGTGAGTGTGTTCCTCCATTGTGAACAGTACATGGCATGAGAAAAGCAAGCAAGATAGAAAGGTAGCAAAAGAAGAAAGGCACCTCTATTTGCACCTCCCTTCTTAGTAATTGTCAGCCTAGACTGGGCTCTTGCTGGCCTACTGTGCCCCCAGTGCTGGGCTGTGCAGTGTGAGACATAGATGGATGAGCCATGGCCCCTGTCCAGACTCTCCCAGACTCTTTGGGAGGTGAAACACAGAAAAGCAAAGCTCATCACAGCAGAAAAACACAACTGACACCACCCCATGCCCACAGAAATGCCCTCATGCCACTCCCCTGCACCCCTTGTGATTGGCAGATGGCTAACAAGGTGCTGGTTGGGGGGAGACAGGTCAGGAACTGGAGGGGAGGGGCCTTTGAACAAGCCCTGAACCCTCTCTAGCTCTGCTCACCAGGGAATGGGATGAGGCAGGTCTCCTGGAGGAACCCTGCCCAGCTCTGCCTGCAGCCCTGTGATGTTGTTTGTGCTGGGTTAGTGTCCAGGCTCGTACAACCATGAGGAACTCAGTAAAACAAGGATGGGGGCATGCATGGAAAGTTCTGAGGTGTGGCTTGGAGACCACTCAGAGGTGAAGGGTAACTGGGGGAGCTGAGCCCAGGAAGGGCCTGCAGATTCTGGGGCTAGGCCTCGGCTGAAGGTTAAAATACTGCGATGGGTGCGATGCCTAGTCCACCAGCACTAGGCTGTAACAGGAAACCCAGGGGCAGCTGCAGTGCATGGAAAAAGTGCTAGATCTGGAGTCCATAGCCTTGGGTTTTAATACGGAGAGCTACAGGATAACAAGGGGCAATAGTTTTTATTCCACGAGCTCTGAGCTCCTCCTAACCTGTAAGTCAGGCATAGCACCGACTCCATGAGTTATGGTGGCAATTAAATGAGAATATGTAGAAACATCTAGAGCAGTCTTGCATAATGCTAATAATCATAATAATGATAACAGAAGAATTGTTAACATGTATTTATCATTTACTGTGCAGTGGTTCCATGCCAAGCACTCTAATATGCTATCTCATTTAATACTTCCATTTTTCCTAGGAGGAAATCTCAATTCCTATTTTATGGACAAGGAAACCAAGACACAGGGAGTTTAAATAACTTCCCAGGGCACAGAGCACCTAAGAGGTAGAGCCAAGATCTCAGCTGTGCTCTGCAGAGTCCTGTGCGCGGTTAAGAGTGCTCGAGCCTATTGCGGTTAAGTACGCGCATCTCAGATGAGCGCCAGGCTTCCTAGCCCGGCCTCAGGCTTCCTGGGTGTGAGCGCCAGGACGGAAGATCAGAGCAGCCTGCTGGTGAAGTTCAGGGGATGCACAGTAAGCACTCAATAACGAGTGTTTATTTATTGCTTCTGTTTACAGCTCTATTCCCAAAGTGAATTGTTTGTTTAAGTAAGGAGCATTTACCTTTATTACAGTCATTGGTAAATAAAATTATATTTGCATTTCCACAAATATGTATGAGTTTAATTAGTCTTGCAATTCGTACACAAGAGCCAGTCCAGGAAACACATTCATGAGCTCACACTTCTACCCTAGGCAAAAAGCCTGCTCAGACAAACACCATCAGGAGTAAATAATTCATTCGTTCACAAAGAGTTATTGATCACCCAACCCTGTGCCAGGCACGGGTCTGGCTGCTGGAGTCATGACAATGACTGAGGCAGATAAAGTCTTGGCTCTCCTTCAGCTTATGCTTCCATGAGAACAGTTAGATAATAAATTAAGAATAAAAATTAAACACCTGACCCTAAGTGCTGTGCTGAGAATTGAAAGATAGGGATAAAGTATGGTGCAAATATGGCTGCTGTGTACTGGGTGAGTAGGGAGAGTCCTCCTGAGAAACTGAAAGTGAAACCAAGATCCAAATAAGCCCCACACAGAGGGAAAAGCACTCCAGGCAGAGGGAGCATCAGGTGCAAAGGCCCTGGGGCACTAATGATTTCTATACACTCAAGGGTAGGAGGACCAGAGCATTATGGGACCATGTGGGGAGGAAGCTGGTGGGGGCAGGTTGTCTCAAGCCTAACAGGTCACCAGGAAGGAGCATCCAAACTGTATTCTATTGACAGGAAGAAACTACGGAAGAGTTGTGTTCTGCACATACCACAGTGATCTCTCCAGTGGTCACCAGGACAGACAGGGAGATGGGTGGGTGGCCGAGGCAGGGAGGACGGGATGTGGGCTAGGGTGTGCAGTGAAGGCGTGAGAAGCACATGGGATCGGCCTGTGTTGGGAAGATCAGAGGCTCGGCACTTATGAAGAGCCAAGAGCCAAGAGACGATTTGCAGCACTCAGGGTGAGTGCTGGCATTCTGGGAAGAGGCTGGTTTTAGCAGTGAACGATCAAAATTCCACAGTGTGCATACTGACGGGGAAGGCCTGTTAGATGTCCAAGTAAAGGCGTCCAGAAGCCAGATGGACCGTTGACCCCAGAGCTCAGTGCCAGGTTCTAGCTGGAGGTATGTGTTTCGGAGGTGTGGGGGCGCTATTTACAGCCATTTATATCAAAAACCAGTTAAACAAGACTTCATGGATGTGCTTATTGCTCTATGTCAACGTGAACTTGGCATTTGTTAGATCAAAGACTGTACTATGTCATGCCTGCATGGGTGTTGGCAGCCCCATGCCCTTTACACCACCCCACTCACCTATGCCCGCCTGCCCACCCTCTTGATAGTCCTTAAGGAATCGTCCTTGCCCCATAGCCCAGAATGCAGGCCGGATCTGCCTCTTCCACTTCCACCTGCATTCCTCACGCTGTATCTTCATTCTCTCCAGTGTTTACAAGGGCCACTGCCGCTGCCCTCTCTTGAGCTCCTGTTTCCCAGGATGCCAGGGTTGCGTTCTGCCCAGGAGGGAGAGCTAGAGCTGCTGTCCCGGGGTGAGTCAGCCAATTCACGGTGGAGATGTAGGTCGCTGAGCTCCCTCCTCCCTGCCCTGCTGCTGCGGCTGAAGCCACCCCACCCTGCCCGCTGTACACCCTGTGTCCTTGTGACCCACACGCCCCTGTCCTGCTCCTGCTGGCCCCTGCAGCCTGACCTTACCATCTCGCTTCCCCTGGGAACTTCTGTTTGGCCCATAGAGCCACCACCAAATGCCTGAGGCAGGCTGCTGGCCGTTTTTTCTCTCTTTTAAACTTAGGAAAAAAAAAAACTAATAAAAGCAATGTACAAGGAGAGAAGCTGACGTTTTAGTTACACATTAGCAATGCAGTTGGTCCCCCAGGGACCTGGAAGGCTCTCAGAGAGGGAGGGAGCACGTGGGCAGCTGCAGGCTTTCTCTCCACCTCCTGCTGGTTGCCTGCTAGTGAAACATTCATGGGGGCCCCAACCCAGGCTGCTCTCTGGGAGACCCCCAGAGCCCAGCGCTTTTTCTATGCCATCTGAGACACTTCTGGGTCAGAGTCCACTGTCAGTAACTTGAGCCTCAAAAAGCCCCATAGAGAAAGACAGGTAGCTGGGTGGAAGGACAAAGGATGATATGCATTGCTCCATGCAGGTAAACACATATGCACTGTCTTGCACTACACAATAACAGCAAAACTACATCTATTGTTTAGCACTTGGACATTCCAAGCCTGTGCTGCCTGGGTAACCTTATCACCTCTCTCCATCCTTCCAACAATCCCAGCACATGGCTAATTTGATTGTCAGCACAATGTGTGATTACTTACATTTATATTTCAATTCATTTTATTTTGAAAGCAATTAAAAATTTGGTTGCTCAGTCACTGGCCACATTTCCAGTGTTCAGTCGTTGAAAGTAACTAAATTTGTGCCCTTTGTAAGTGGGGTTTTGCCTCAATAAGCCCACTGTGAATGAAACTATCCAAAATGTAGCATGTATTTAGCACCCAGACCCATAGTTTAGCAACATAGCTGACCCTGGGATCTTGGAAGCTTCCCCCAGGTGATGACATCACTAGTCCTGGAAAAGATCAAAGTTCAAAATCTGTAGTATGATTGTTACTGAATGTATATGGGGTTGGCTACATTGTAAAGGCTAAAAATCTTAAACTAAAAAACCCACTTTGAGGACCTTCTGCAAAGGCTCCCACATTCACCTGCAAAGTCCAGGTAGAATGTTTTCTACATACAGTAGGATCTCGGCCAATGCTGCTTTCAGACATGGTGGATGGAGAGGGCACTAGAGGCTCCTGCCCACACACACTAGCACCAGCACACATGTGACAAAGTTCACATGGTGGGTGGGGCATCACTAGAGTGTTCAGATGTGTACGGCACCTAGACAATGTATGTGCATGTGTTTGGGCTGTTGGTATATGCATACCTACCAGATGCCTAGCTTTTGTTCTCCACCCCAGGCATCCTGCTGCCTGAAGGAGTGTTGTGAACCTGGGCTCTGGAACCCAACTGTCTTGGTTCAGTTGCTGGTCTTCATCCTCTTTATCTGTGTGACCTTAGGCAAGTGGCTTAACTTCTCTGTGCCTCAGCTTTCTTGTTACAAAATGAAGATAATAACAGAGCCATCACGGAGGGTTATTAGGAGCATTACATGAGATAATATGTGCAAAGCTCTCAGCGAGCCTGCAGCACACCGAGCTATTAATAAACGTTAGCTGTTACTGTCAGTTCCAGAAGGCGCTATGTTTGCTGCGCTGGGACCACCTTGGAGACAAGTGTGTGTGCGGAGGGGAGTGTGTGTGAACTCGGATAAAATGCACTGGAAGGTGGCTTCACACTCAAGCCCACCACTGTTTGTCAACATCAGGCGAGGTGGAGAGGGCTGGGCAGTGTCCCCACCTGGTCACCCCTGGCCCTGGACAAGAATACTGGGCAGGGCAGGTGCTGCAGAGAGATGCACAGGAAAGGGATGAGGAGGAGAGGCGCCTGAGAGTGCTGTTCACAGCCTGTGTCTCCTGTCAGAAGCACCAGAGAGCCTTGTGCAGAGCTGTGTCAGGGTTAGCATCGCTTTCTGAATTCAGCAAAACTCCGGCACCGGCATTCCCTCCTGCTCTGCCCTCTAGGATCTAAAGTCTCACCTGGAGAGCAAGACCAGCCCACAAACCACAACTGAAGTGACAAAGAACCTGGCAGGACCTGGTATCTAACATGTGATTGAAAAACTAGAGAGCTCTTACAGAGCAAAATGAGGTCCAGAGAGGCTGGGTAGTTTGCCCAAGATTACAGAGCCAATAAAGACTAGAAAGTGGCATGAAGTCCTTCCACTGCGGGAAGATAGGAAAAGGAATGCATGCCCCTTATGGCTGGGTGCAGAGAACAGGGCCTTTGTGGTAGCAAGGAGACAGGGCCATCTGCTACTCTGATAAGGGAGTCACTGCCCCAACCTTAGTTGTCTGGCCTCAAGGAAGGTTCCACCCATTTCCCAGTTTGAGGCTGCCTGTGTTTCCAGAGGTGCCCAGCAGAGGGCACCAGGACTACTGCACAGCCTGGACCACAGGGTTGACCTCCGAGTTCCGCATTCAGAACCTGGCCTCCCGGGTACTGCACAAACCAGCAGCAGGCGCTCACACACTCACCTGGTTGAGCCCCTATGGGACACCAGGGAGGAGCCATCAGACAAGTCCTATGTGGAGAGTAGGGCCCATGGTGCATGCTTGGATGAACAAGAAATTTTAAGGATCTTGTTGAGTCAGACACATCTGTAAAAATTTTGCCTCGTGAAGGTTGAAAAAAGAAAAGGGCATGCCAATAATCCCATCACTGTGGGAGGCTGAGGCAGGAGGATCAAAAGTTGCCTGGTTCAGGTAACTTAGCAACTTAGGGAGACCCTGTCTCAAAATTTAAAAGTCTTAAAAACAGTTTGAGTTACAGGCCCTGGTTGAATAGAGAAACAAAAGGTTTCCCCAAGCGGAGCTGGCTCCTGGTGTGGCATGAAGTGAGTGTGTATTTTTTCTTTCATTTCCACTCAGAGAAGCAAAGGGAGGGGACCCTTCACCTGCACCACCTCTGGGGTTTATCCCCAGGCCACAGCGGCTGAGCAATGGACAAACACAGAGCACTTCTGTTAGGCCAGGTGTGTGGTGGAGCCAGGTGGAGATGGCAGCCTGAGACAGCCCCCGAAGGCCTGCCATTGCTGCGTCCCTTTCAGATGCATGACAGTGCACCGTGTCCTCTGATGTAGCCCTGGCCCAGGCACTAGCCTCCCTGCCTTAGCAAGGCCACCACTGTATGCACCTGGCTTGTCCTCCAGAAAGACACCCTGGACTTCTCCAGGACTCATTTCCCAAACAGAGGGCAGCATTCCCTTGAGAGGAGCCAAAGGCCAGGTTAACCCAGTAGGGTAAAGTCTCCCAAATGCCAAAGCAGTGGGTCTGAATTTGTCTCTTTCTCCTACTCTGAGAACTAACATTTGTCCAGTTCAGGTGGTGAGAGTTTGGAGACCTGGGTGATAGTCATGATCAAGGGGGTAACTGAGGAGATGTGAGGAAGAAAGAGGTGGAGAAGCAGAAGAAAGATGGGCAGGAGCTGAGAGGCCAGATGGGTGATGGGAAAGGTGGACTGAGGGCAGGTGACTGGTAGTGTCAGCCAGTCCTTCCATGGGACATGCCAGGACCCATCTACCCTCAGCTTCCTGTGTATGGACTGAATGAAGCCAGTCACCAGCACACCCTGACCAGGCACGTGCTCCTTCCCCCTGGCAGCACACAGCTCAAATCAAACAGTCAGATGGGTGTCATCCATGTCTCTCCCCAAACTGATGGCACTTGGTGTACAAGCATGTGGGAGACCCGTGGCAAGCCCCAAGCCTGGGCATCTGCAGCAGAGTTGACGGTGCCAACCAGGGATGGGAGGAGGCAAAGCCAGACTGTGTTAGGATTTGCCTGGCTGGGCTCAGGCGAGAGCCTTCATCCTGTCTCACCAGTCAGTCACTGACGGCGCCATTTCAGATATGCCACAGCCCTCCAAAACTCCATCTCTCCATCTGTGACATGCACCCAACAGGCCTGTCTTACCTACCACACAGAGGTGCTATGACGCTCAAACTACAGCAAAACGCTGAGAAAGGCCAGGTGCAGCACACAAGGTTCCCCGCACAGACCTGTAGCTGGGGACATGTAGTCCACACTGGGAAAGATGGTACTGCTCAGGCAGCTCCTCCTTTTGGAGAAGAGGTAGGGGAGAGAAGAAAATACACAGACGAAAGAGTGACAGGCTCCAGGGAAGAAAGAGGCCCCAGCTGTCCAGCTCCCAACCTACCCTAAAGCCAGTGCCCAGGGATTCCTGCAGACCACCCACTTCACCCCACACCAGGTTGCCCTGTGCAAGGCTCAGCTTTCCCTGGGGAAGCCTGTTTGCCACCCCCACCCCTTCCAACACCCCTCCAGGGAATATCCTCCCACCTCCCCCTATTGCTGCAAACAGCTGTGATTCAGAGAGTCATTTCCAAGGAAACCAAAGGGAAAAAAAATTCTCAGCGTCAGGGGAAATTTCAACCACAAAGCAAGTGGTTCCAGAGGAGCGTCGACAGCACCCAGGACAGCTCTGGGCTCCCAGCATTGTCAGCATCATCAAGAAAGAGACGCAGACAGGACATATGTGCAGGGGTGCGGGGTAGGGGGAGTGGGCAGGCGATGAATGTTTTCCAAAAGTGGAAATTAAAGTTATCAATAACATTTGTTGTTTAGCCGCAGGGCTCTTGCAACTAAAGGAACCAAAACAAGAAGAAAAAAAGTTAGCAAGGGCATTTTTGTTAAACCAGGGAGCAGACCCTACTCTCTCCTCTGCATAGTCACTCTGGATTCAGCACAGCAAACCCAGAGCTCTGGGACAGCAGGGCTCACCTGAGTGGCCCTCTCTCCTTTTGGACTGATTTTAGATTCCCACACCCAGGATCTGCTCACTTCCCGTTCCCTTGTAGCTCAGGGCACATAAATATGCTCTTAAATAATACACGTGTGTAAGGTAACTGTGTCTAGCCCTCATCTGCACGCAGGATTGTAAACTGTACCAAGTGACAGGCACGCTGCCTGCCCCTGTACCTCATGGTTACTGTGTCCTCCCTGGGCCTACACCATGCACACCCACGTGGACCTGCGAGTCGTGTAGGGCCAGCAAGCTGGTTGGAAATCTGCTCTTGGACCCAGGGGCCACTGATATTCAGAATTTGTTCTCGATAATCTAAAGTTAGGTTAAAAGTCCTAGTTTAATTCTGAAATGATGAAGAAAAACATTAAAAGATATAAATAAACCTGATAAGGTATGCAGTCCTTCATAGCTTTTAATATAGTCAGATTCTACCTGACTCTGATCAGCACAAAGCTGTTACTTTAACTCTAGAGTCACCACTTGAATGATCCTCCATGGGCAGGAAGGGCTTTCCAGCATGGGCTCCCACACACCAAGATGACCTGGGTGCAGGGAGGCAGGCCACCTCTCTGAGACCATGTGGCAGCTGGAACCCAAGGACTGGAGGACGTATGTACAGAGGTGGTTTTCCACCAGCCCGCAGTGTAGACAGCTCAAACCTGGGGGGCTGCAACAGCTCCAGTTCCTGTGTTTTGGACAGTGCTGTGCAGCTCCAGCCCCACTGTGCCGTGGAAGGGGCTCTGTCAACACTCTTTCCCAGTTCTGGGTGGCGTGTCATGTGTCACCTCTACTCATCTGCTGAAATCACCCACACAATAGGCCAGAGTGGGCAGTGTCGCCGTTCACACTTGCTTCTTTGCCTTCTCTTCCCTTTCTCCCCCTCCCTCTCTTCCCCTCTGGCCCTGGGGATGTATTTTGCATCCTTTAAATGATCTTGTTTATTCTATGTGTCGGAATATAGTTATCTGAATATTAATTATGGCTTTGGTGAAGTTCATCGGTTGAATGCAGGAATTGAGAATTCCTCCTTCACTTTCAGCCACCTGCTTTGATTTCTCTGTTTATCTGCTTGACTGAGCTGAAATCAGTTTCTGTAAGTGAAAGTCGGCTGCTTGGAGCAGATGTTAATGCTCAGAAATAGTGTACGGTCTGCTATTAGCATAAGTAGCATGATGCTAATAAATAGAGGTGCGCAGGGCTGGTGGCAGTGGCGGTGATGGGGACTGGGGGACAGCAGCCTGCCCAGAGAGCAAGCCTAAGCACGGCCCAGAGACAGAGGGAGAGCCCCAGCCTGGGTGCTGAGCACCTTCTGCCAGCACTGGCCCCACCCTCCCGCATCCCCGGCACCCCAGTATGCAGCCGGCCGGGGGCCGATGATTAATGACAGCAAGGACTGTAACCAAATTGTAGTGCCATTAGCACCAAGTCACGACTGACAACTAGATACATCATCTCTGAGGTTTCTATCCAGCTAACTAATTTAACTATGTGAATACGGGAAACGTTGCGCTGATGCCATAAGGCAAATATTGCAATCCCAGGAGCCCATCAGTAACAAATGAGAGATGGGGAATCCGTTGGGGCCAGTGGTCAGGGTCAGTAGATCTGTCTTCATAGCTAGCATCTGCGCTGTGGAATACATACCTCCACCGTACACCCCACAGAGCCAGGACCCCACATGCACAGATGCAAGCCCCCCCACTTCAGGACTGCCCTCGCTCCTTGCCCCTGACATGGAGAGACAAGGTTCCCTTCTAAATCAGAGGAAAAGAGATCTGATCTCGGCAATGCCTTCCTGCCCCGCCCCCTTCTCCCAGCCTCTGCAGCTCCCGCTCTCTCCAGGAGAGGGACTTGTGGGCGCTGTGACAAGACACAGGTGGGCCTCGCTTCTCACCGAAGCTGCTCCCGAAATAGTGAACGCAAATTGTTATTATCTTCTTTCTTGTCGTCTTCTTCTTTTTCTTCTTCTTCTTTTTTTTTTTACAATGAATCCTATTTGAAATGTGCTGTTTGCTCATCAGAAGAGCCTTTTAAGGAATCCTTTCAGGACTGAAAGAATCCTTCAGCCACTTGAATAGTTGCCCTTTAATTCATCTGGCTTGTGAGCTCACGAGTCCCATGTTTCTTAAGACCAATCCCTATGTTACTGCTGATTTATTCTCTCACTCAGTCCCCAACACAAGTGTTCTCCTCTTGCTGGTTGCTGTATGGGCCACTGGCTGTGCTGGCTAGGGGACAAGGACATGGATCCATGACAGAAACCTTCCAACCTCAGACTTCTCACTTGCCTGCCGGAGGTAGAAAAATATACAATAAGCCTCATGTGGCTCAGCAACTCTGGTCTCCTGTGTAGGGCTCCCAACTCACATTCAGGGAATTGAGGGCAATCTCATGTGACAGTGTCTGAAAGCCGACATTTCAGAAAACTCCAAGCACGCCAAAGATGAGAAAGAGACATGTGCATAATCAGATGTGTAGTTCCACAGTGTGCCTGCAGCTACGCCCGTGCGTAGCAAGTGCATAGGCATAGTCTCCGGACCAGCCGAGCTAGCTTGTGGACAGCTCCATCCCAGATGTGGCCACCACACCAGCAAGCTCGGAAGACAGTAATGGCCACAACCCAGATAATTCTGGGAAATTATAATTCCACAAGAGATATCCAGATAATGGAGATGGGAAATAAGACTTTGGTGCCTGAACAATTGTGCAGAACCACTTTTCCCAAAGCCGGCACTAAGCCAGTAACTTTAGGCCGTTGATAATTACCTCAACAGCTAGCACACTCCTCGGGTATAGAGTACTTGCTCTTTTGCAAAGTTTCCTCTTTTCTCTTGCACAACACACATCACTGTCTCAAAACTGTAATGGAGAATGAATTATTATCCCAACTGACAGATGAGAAAGCTGAATTTACATACAGTTTTCAGGTTCGAATATGTATATAAATATATATTTGCACAGACAACAAGCTAGGTTCATTTTTGTCAGAAAATTAGCTATGTCATCTTTTTTTAATTTTCTGCCTTATGTTCTAGAGAATAAAAAGTGAAAATTTTGATACATATGCTCTAATCCATTGATCTCAGGTGACTGAGGAGAGCATGTATTCTCTCCTTTTCTCTCAGATGGATTATTAACAGTTTCTTTAAAGTTCTGCTCTTCAATCAAAAACTGTTTCAGAAATGGGTACAGTCTCCCCAAAAGATAACACACCTCCCTCCATGCATTACTGCACAAACCCTGTGCTGAGATTACAGAGGTGACTGAGAGGCAGTCCCTGCCTCAAAATACCTACAAAGAAATAAAGAACAAAGCCACATTCCCCCACACTGCCACAGGAACACACATTCAAAGTGCTGGGGACGCTCACAAGAAGAAAGGCTGTCTCCTGAGGGGACGACTTGGGGAGCTGCTGCACGGGGCGTCCTTCGATCCTGGCCTTGATGAATGGATATGATTGTGAAACGCAAAGATCAGCAGAAGTGCCCCGCACAAGGAGAAAACAGTTTGAGTAACGGTGCAGAGGTGTTAGGAAATGGCATGGTGACTGGCCAGGCCAGCGCAAGCCCTTCAGCGGACATGGTAGAAAGGGAGTCAGGCCAAGGAGGTGGGCAGTATCAGTGGGCAAGTGACTGAACTCTAAGGTCTTCGCTTGAGATTTCCTGGAAAGGAACAAGGGGAGAGCCTACCTCACTCCCCATTCCTCAGTAACCAAGTCTGCCCCCCTGCTACCTCACCCCAAGGACCTTAGCTGCTGCCACTATTCAGGGTGCTGGGGCCTGATTCCCCTGACCATGGCCACCTCCCACACCCTGAAAGCCACGATGGATCAGCTCCTCTACCCATGGCACAAAGGAACACCTGCATGGCGGGCATCCTCCTTTCTCAAACTTCTCTCCTCCTAAGGCACTTGCCCTCACCCCACCCACCCCCACCCAATCCTCCACTTTCTTAAAGGTTTTGCCTTTAAAACAAACTGCTCTTATTAAATAAATAATTGATTTCCTTTCCCATTTTTTATTAATCAAAGGCTAATCAGAGCTGCAGATCGGCATGCGGCAACGAGTGTTAGCCACACGGAGTGGATATAATTCTTGCTAAAAGCAGAGAGGTGCTATTTTTGTTTTCCCCCATGCAGCCTCATCAAGGGGACATGTGCAACTTCCAGGAGGCTTTGTGAAATATTGAGAGAGAGCTGGAGTTTGGGGGCACCAGCTTAGAAAACTCAGCTAAACAGCCTACGTTCTCCAGAGACCCTGGAGGCTGGGAAGGAGGCAGACCGAAAACCAGTCTCCTGTCCTGAGGGCACTGGCCACTAGAGAGTGGCCTGGCTAGGGATTGGCTGGGGGCATAAGAGTCTGTCCATACATGAAGAAGCTGTCAGGACAGGCAACCTAAGTCACAGAGCCTTCCTGGGAGAAGACTCATGCTGGAACTACCCTGATCTGTGGCTAAGGGTAACAAGGTCTCCCCACAAGCCTGTGACCTCACGCCACTGCGTTGTTCCACCCCCAGCCGCACCGCAGACCCCACCACAGTAGACAAGACACTGCCTCATCCCCAACCCCTCATTCTCCTTGCCACTACCTGGCTTAGTGGCACTACTGCCAACACCAGGGTGCCAGATTCTTATCAGTCCTGTTTTTAATCCGGATGACATTCTCTCTTTCTCTCCCTCTCTCTCTCTCTCTCTCTCTCTCTCTCTCTCTCTCTCACCCCCATACTTATTGATTCCAAAGAAGGAAAAACTCTATTAATCCTAAACTCAGAAAACATGAAAGATAGGGCTGAAAGGGCTTGTCAGGACAGAGCCCCGCACAGGCATTATCTCCTAGGAAGGTGATCACATCCTGAGGAAAGGGGGAAGGGGAGCAAAGGAAAGAAGCAAAAAGTGGAACAGAGTAGCCATCCCATGAAGCGAGCATGCTCCCTGACATCTGCTGGGGTGGATCTCCCCAATCGTACCTTCTTACTAGCCTCTTGTATCCAAGGTGGATGAGAAGAAAATCTTAAGGGTACCTAAGTTATGTTGTTCTTTGCCATCTTGCAGGGGCATGCAGGTGACTTGTATTTTCATCTCCTCTGAGGCCACAGTGATGCTAAATCTTGCCTGGGGTCTCCCACAATCAGGGATAGTGCACCTGGTTCCATGCAGTATGGGAACATATGACTCCTGATGAGATAATCAGAGGAGCTGGATGATCTATCAAAGAGCTTAGGCAAGTTCTGAACCCTTCTCCACCTCAGTTTCCTCTACTATAATACGGGTTCAGTTATAACAAGCCCCTTAAAGGATTATGGTGAGACTTATATGAGACGATCTATAGGGAGAATCTGAGAATGAGTTGGTCTTATTATGAACAAACAATGATGATGACTTTTACTCAAAGTGCAAGGGTGCTGGACCAGGGCTGGAGAAGGAACTCAACACTTCTCCTCTCTAAAGATGACCTGGGGTTTTAGTCTTCAGCAACAGCACAATGACTGAGCAGTGTGCCTTTGGTGATCAAGCCAAAAAGTATGCAGCTCCACGGGTAGCTGTTGTATACACTGTGAAAGGACCACACCGCAAATCTCTAGGCAGGACTGAAGTTACAGGTTACTCCAGATCCCACTCTGAAGTGACAAGTCCATAATTCTTGGACATGCCTGTATTTATCCATTTCTCCATGAGCTGTCTCATGCAGCAGTCCTGGCATTTCATATCTAGCCAGATATCAGCTCCCTGATATCTTCAGGCTCATTGGTTCATAGGTATCTTGCCCAATTTTGTCAGAGACAGAGTCCTAGACAGCAAGGTGCTGTGTATATGACACACCAGGCATACTTATAGAGATCAGAGGTCAGGGACACTCATGCAAGCACTCCTGAGGACCTGCAATATCTCATCTATTCTCTCAGGAATGCCAGGAGGCTAATACTGTTACTATCCCTAGTTTACAAATGAGGGCACTAAGACACACGGCACTTGAGTGACTTTCCCAGGAAATGTCCAAAAAACTCCGATTTTCAGCACTAGACTGCACCACTTCTACCTGGTTTGTTCCACCTAACACCTCAGTCCCTGGGGCAAACAGCAATTTGGGGATTAAAAAACAAAGGAATGAGCCTACAGCCGATGGATTGATTTGTTATTCTCTACCTGAAGTTATGACTATTAAAATCTAAATTGAAAAAATAAGCAGCCTGTACAGTAAAATGCAGCTGAATTAGGAGACAACAAATGTTGAGGCTTTTAAATTATTATTATTATTATAAAAATAACACATGCACATGATAAAAGGTGCAAAAGGGTATACAATGAAGTGTGATTTTCCCTCCTACTTAAGACCCCAATCCTACTTTCCAGAAGGTGCAGCTTCCTGTGTATTCTTCCAGAAATATGTCAAGTATAGACAGGCACACGCAAACACACCCACGTATACTTGCTGTTGTGGAGACTGGAATATGCTCTGTGAACAGCTGTGCACCTTGATTTTTAGTTTTGCAATGTGTGTTGGATATTTCCAAATCAACGTGCACATGAATCTACTTCATTCCTCTTAGTAGCTGCCCACTGTCAGATTTTCATGAACTTGCATAGCCAGGCCCCCACTCCACTGACCAACATGGAAATTATTCCTAGTTCTGTTTTATTTTGTTCCCAACCACACAAAATCAATATCCTTGTGCACTTCCCCTGCGTGCATGTCCAACTCCACCTGTAGAATAAATTCTTACGAGTGAATTGATTTCCATAGACTGAAGCATTCTGCATTTTAAATAATACTAGCCTCCAAAGAATCTGTACTAATTTAAGCTCCTATTGTATCATCTTTTTTTTTCAATCTCTGTTTTTTCCCAAATTCCTTTTTAACACTATGTATCATCAAAAAAAAAAAATCCAGAAATACTGACTTTTTACCAAGCCTTAGGCTTCCAATCCTCCTTGCTATGAGCTACGCGTATGGTCTCAAACAACTTTGGAGTAAGGGCCATAGGGCCCTTTTAGCTCCACCTGGCTGTGACTTTGAGCATCTATTGGGTGAAACTGTGCTGGGACCTTTGAGTTCTCCTTGGTTAAAGGAACTGAAAATTTGAGAACAAACACATACCCAGAGATTTGAGAAGGAACCTGAGACAGTGCAGGGTCAACTTCAAAGTCATACAGTTTAGTCTGTAAGCCCAAAGAATGTCACAAATGTGACCAAATGTTCTAGTAAGTGGCCAGTGGTCACTTTGGAGGATGTAAAACCTTATGGAAGGAGGAGAAAAATACACAGAAGTGGCTGGTTGGAAACGATAATGGGTAATGTCTTGCTCTAGCCCCACTCTCCTTCCCCCACCAGCCTACAGACTGCTTGTTCTCACCACAGACTGAAACCAAGTGAAACATCACGTTTGTCTCAGAGCATGGTTTGATGTTCCGGTTCAGTGAAGATCAGTTCCCATCCCAGCAGCCTCCCTAAGTACTATCTTCTTTGTGAAACATTGCTTCAGTTTACCGCTCTGAGGGGAAAAACTAGTACATTTAAATCTTGACTAACCCAAGTTCTCTGAAAATGTCGGTTTTTTGGGTAAGGGAGTGTAAAGAAGATTTCGGGGGTTCGGCCCCTTCCAAGTATCACTTTATGAGAACTGAACTCCTGGCCCACTTGGGTGAGTCCAGGCTGACGTCCCTCCTTTAGTGTTGGATTCAAACGCAAAGCTTTCAGGTTGACCTGACGGCAACTAAGCTGTATGAGGGACTGGTCTAGCACCTTCAGCTGTTGGACAGTTCCACAAAGCATGAAGGTTTTTTGTTTTGCTTTGCTTTTTCTTGATTATATTGTGCTCATTTGGGAGTGATTTGGCTCATCTTCTTTACAAGGTGAGGGGACGAGTACAATGGAAAACCCATTGCAACAGGTTGGCAGTTCTGTCAAATTGATATTATGTTATTTGGAGTTTACATAAATGAACAGTATTTGCAATGGTTTGTTACTACTGGAGAGGGCCCTGGCCCAGCAATTCATATCACAGATGAGAAAACTGAGGCCCCTACATACAGGGAAGCTTGTCCAGAGCTCTGGGAGGATCTGCATGGTGACCACACGTCACAAAACCAGGCTCTTTTACCATAGACAGGTGACGTGATTTTGTTCTAGGTCCCACAGCCCCTGTCTTTGTCAAGAAGCAGGTCTGGAGTACACGTTTGTAAGTACCTGGCATGATCCTGAGCCTTCTTAGACAGTGGATGTCATGCAGATGAAGAAACCCCAGCTCAGTCACCTCCAAACACTAAGTCCTTGCTGGAGAAATCTCCAGAATCCAAAACCATCCCAGCTCCTCCGGGTTTTAGGCAGATTCAATGCCAGGCAGTTGTGAATGACCATGTCTGTCAGTTGAAACAAAATGCACCCTCTAAAGCCCTTGAAGGATGCTACTCCTTGAGACTAAAAGACAGCCCTAGCCTTGGCCCTTCTACCCCCTGGTCATGTGGTGCAGCTTTGCCACTGTTCCTCCAGAGGTGAAAAGAAGATACAGTGATTTCCACCCCCACCAACTGCCAGAGCTACAGAGGTAATGGAAGTGAGTGTGCTGAAACGTTAGTGGGCTCAGCATCCCCTGGTATTCTTGGGCCACAGAGATGGCTGAGACCCACTGCAGAGCTCTAATTCCATGCCAGCTAAGCAAAGCAATAGGTTTCCAGGTCCCGCTGGCCCTTTCTGCAGCTGGGGCCACGCTTTGAGTACCAACGTTCTAAGAAACTGTGAGCAGCGACCATTTTATCGTTATTATTTAGCTTTTTAAAATTTGTATTTTTTCAAATTTTGCTATTTGAAAGGGATTTTTGTTACTAGTTTAACTTTTGTAAGATGCTTGATCCTTCTTTAAAGGGAAAAGTACTGCTTCCTCCCTCCAACTCTATATCTGATCAATTAAGGGCTTATAAATCCCATTTGCTAGTCCAAGAAACCTGTGGAAGTTTTAAGAAATAGTACAGAGCCCTCAGCCAGTCCCCAAATGAGGCTAACAATGTTCGCTTCACCTCCCCTCCTCCCCCCCTCAAGAATGGTCAGCAGGGGAAATCTGAAGTCTCCCCAAGACAAAGGAATATTAAATATTCTTGCTCGAGTCCACGACCTGCCTGTCCCACTCCCTCACCTCCACTTGCACAAAGATACAGACCCAGGACCCACACCCAGGCGAGCACAGCAGGTGGGTCCCGTTTCCAGCCACCCTGGAAACCCAGCCGCCAGGGGCTGTGGGCCGTGGCACATCTGGTTCTCAGCCTGGACACGGAGCTTCTCCTTACCACAGCTATTGTTTGCAGTTAGAAGGAAACAAATTTAACTTGGAAAGGCCCCGGAGGTCATTAAATAAGGAAGGCCTGTTGTTCGGTCCTAACTGGTGACCCAGGCAGGACAGCGGCCCCCTGCGTCCCGCCAGGCCGGGCGCCGTCCCCGCCGCCCTCGGAGACGCTCGGAGAACGGGGATCAGGAGCCACCGTGTGGCCGCCTCAGGAGAAAGGGAGCGGCCGGAAAGCAAAACAGAAGGGCGGTCAGACTAGCCAGAGGCACCCAGGCGAGGGAGAGGCGGTTAACAAAGAGGAAAGGAGGCGGGGAGCAGAGGGGCAGAGGGGGAGAGCGCGGCCGGGGGGCGAAGGCTCCGGAGCAGCAACGGGGCGCAGACAAAGAGCCGAGCGGACAGCGCGCGGGACGCGCCCCGCCTCGAGTCCCAGCTTCCCGTTCCGCTCTCGACCGCGCGAGTTTCGGGGGCCGCTCCCGACCTCGGGGCCTCGTCCGCGCCCGCCAGTCGTCGCCGCCGACCGCGGGGAGCCGCCGCCACCGCCGCCGCCCGAGCGCACGGAGCGGACCCCGGGACCGGCGCGGCACCCGGGCTGGGTTGACGCCCGGCGGGGGAGCCCCGTCTTTTCCCCTTTTCTGTCCCCCCACCTCCCGCCCCTAATGGCTTGGTAATTGATTGGCTTCGCGTCCTATTTTCACCGCGGGCGGCCGGCGCCAGAGGTCGGCCAATATCAATACTTCCCGCGGCTGCCGCGCGGCGTAGGTCTTCCCGCTCTGGGCTGCCCCGCCGGCCGAGAATTTACCTTTGGTCTAACAAGAAGTGGGAGCTGAGTCAGGGATTAGGCGCGTCAAGTCGAGTCAAGTCAACACAAATAAAAAGAGAGGGGGGTGGGGACGGGGAGAGACATTCATCAGCGCAGCCCGGCAATCTCAGGACAGCTGGGGTTAATTGTGGGAAAGAGGAGCGAGAAGAGGGGCGGGGGCAATATGACACTTGAATGAGGAGAAAGAAAAGGGGATTTCATTTTTTTAAAGCCCGGATATCCCTATTCCTGGGGTTGGCATTCGAAGCCTTCTGTGATCGGCCATTTTCCTTTTACCTCACCCCACTCCACTCTCAACACCACTGCCAGTGTCACCCCAGCAGCAGAGGGCACCCCTTTATTATCAGCCGAGCCTGTTTCAAGCTGCATTTTTCCCTCCAACCGGATGTGACTCATTGAAGCGCAGAGACGAGCTAACATTCATGGAGGTACATGTGCTGGGCACTGTGCCAGGTGATAATCAAATATGATTTCCTTCCTCAACAGCCCCGGGAGGCGGACTTTGTGGGTGCTGGGCAACGTGCCCCCTGGGTAGGCCCGCAGCACCCAGTCAGCCCACGAAGCTCATGTAGGAGAACGGTCTGCCCAGAGAGCACGCTGCACCCCAGCATGTTGCTGCCGGTGTTACTGCAGTATGCTCCTGTGCCTGTGGGAAGGGCCGGAGCTCTGCACTCCTTCCAGTCCACCACTGCTCCCATCCTCACCTCTGTTCACTATTGATGGGACAGTGTAGAGACTCAAGTTTCATGCCAGCATGAAGGACCAAAGGGCATTGCTGGCTTGAGAATGTGTGAGCAGAGGTCTGGGAAGCCAAGAACGCTCCATAGAGGGGCTCCTCACAGCAGCTCACCAGATCCCTGCCTTCCTTGGGACTCACTCTGCTTACAGCCTGAGCTGCAGGATTCGGCTAATTGCTTGCTATGACAGGCCTTCATTTCCCAGAAGTAAGCCTGGCAGGTGCCTCGTGGCCTGCTTGCCCAGCAGTTCCAATCCCAAAGCAAGCCTGTCTTCCTGCCTGGGTCACCAGATTCTTTACCCAGCACTGAGACTGCAGGCTCATGACTCAGGATTCCAGAGCTGGGGGCACCCTGGGGCTAGGGACACATAGCAGGCCCCATGTGGTGGACAATGGAGCTTCTTCCTGCAAGAGCCTGGCATCCCATATAAGGGAGGTAGGTGGTAAGAACAGATGTCTCTGTTATCCCAAAAGAAAATCTGGAATTCCTCTAAATCCTGCTCTGGACTCCACAAGAGACCTGGAGTGGCATGAGACTGGATCCATGTCAACACTCATCTTGAGAGAGATGTCTAGCAAATGTACCTCTAAATACTTCTCCCAGTGCATGTGGTCCCTGTCCTTTCCTCCTTTGAGTCAGACTAATGAAGAGTTCAAACCAAACCCATCTGAACATGGCCCAGCCATGGGGTGAGCAAACAGGGAAAATAAAAGGAAGCACAGCAGTGTCTACCTCAAGGCCTTGGTCCAGTTGCAGAGGACAAGCTTATCCTGCGCTTCACAACCACAGCACAAGGCAAGGAAGTGTGGCAGCATGGTCCTGGTCTTCACTTGGCACTGCTGCAGAGTTCAGAGACAGGAGCACCCATGTGATGGGCTGATGGGGGACAGTTTCATGGAGGAGGTGGTGAGGAGTGGAAGGATGCAGTACCAGAAACCTGAGCTGGATCAAACTGATGGCCAATATGTGAGACTGGGTCTTACCCCACAGATTGGGCTCAGAGAGCATGAGAGAAGCCAGTGAGCAGTGATTGTGGCCTCAGAGGCTGGGGTGTGGGGGGTCTGCTGCCCTGATAGAAAGCATGGGGGACACAGGTCCCCCAGCTAGCCTAAAACTCATCTCATACCCACAACTGTCAGCCAACAAAAAATTCGCTACACCCTCCAAAGGCTCTTCCTTGAACGCTCATTCATGTGAGGAGGTTAATACATGTTACAGGCACGATTCACTCCCCCATCACTACACACACACACACACACACCATCTAGTCAGACCTGGCAGGGTCTCAGTAGAGAGATGACAAGATATTTCCCTTAAGATCAATTCTTTAGTCCCAATCTCAGCTCATCTTCTATCTCTGTGCCATCTGGGTCGTGAGCTGAGGCAGAAGATGTGTGGTCTCTGTCATCTGGAGCTCACAAGTCAGAAGCAGAGAAGAATGCAGAATGATCTGTGCTGAGTTCCAGATTCTGTTTGGTATAGGATGGGGGATGGATATAGGGACAGGAAGGAGTATGACATGTTACATGAGTCAGGAGGAAGCAGGACTCATTTGGAAAATAATTGAAGAGCTACTCTTTGCTGAGAAATCACTGTATGGGCTGGGCACGTGGCATCCATTATCTCCTTCATCCTGTAATGTCCACCAGGAGGGAGACACCATCTCTGTCCTGTACTCACAAATGCAGAATGGACGACGGGAGCTTCCGAACAGACTTGCACAAGAGCCATTAACTATTAAACTCACTGAGTGCTGAGTGACAGTAACTGCTGTAACTAGGTGGGATAGAAGGGACAGCAAAAGTTCCTTTGAGACTTAAGAGAAATGAAGAAGGAAGCTGGCTTTCCCTGTGCCTACCCCAGAGAGTTCGTGCAGCGCTATGCCCTGTTCTCTGTGGCTGTCACTGCTCAAGCCCTCCCTCCTGCTTGGCAGAATGAGGGACAGGCTTTCACAGGCAGACGGGAGAGGCCAGGGTCACTGCTGGCAAAGGTTCACCCGGCGCTGCTCTTACGGCCCAGACGGCTGCTCTGATCCTCCGCTGAAAATGTCACACTGGAGACAGGCATGCTGTGATCTTCAGAGAGCTGTGGTGCATCTGTGATGACATGTGGGCATCAAGATTTGCATATTTATTATAGATAAGCTGTCAAAATGTATGTTGTCAATTTCACCTTATACTCCAGATTTAATGGTGCGCGTAAAGGACAGAAAATCTTTAATATTAATATTAATATGATTTTAGATTATAAGACCGCATTGTAGATATCAATCAGCCAACCCTTAAGGACATGTCACTCAAGTTGATACAGTTTATAGAAAATTAATGTAATCTATCCTGTATGATCTATTACAGGGGGCATGCGGAGAGAAAAGAGAGTATACGTACATGGGACTTGGGGGGGGCACATTTCTCCATACATCCTAGTTTATGTTTGTGCCTGAAACATCACAGAAGGCAATCTGTGTATTTTAGACTTGGCATGGACCTCAGCAATCAGCTGCACCAACTCCTTGCCTTTGCTGTGAAGGAGTGAGGACCTGGAGTGGGAACGACAGAACCACAGTCACTCAGCTAGCTGGGGACCAAGGAGAGGCTCCAGGCTTCCCTGTACACCTGTACCCCCTTCCCACTGAGACTGAGACTGGTTTCTCATCCATTTGGAAGGACCCCAGGGAGCTCCTCCCCGTGACCACAGGCTGGAGGGCCTGAGGGGCTTTGCTGTTGATTGTAGAAATGTGGGAAAACCCAAATATCCCCACTGTCCCCGCACCATCATCCCAATGTGTGAAGCTCTGGCCTTGGCATTCTACTCCCTGAAATCGTGGACTGGACAACTGCTTTGGGCCTAACAGTAAGATGGGGACAGAGTTAATTACATCATAAGATAGTTCCCTCTGGCTGGGAAGGGATAATCCCCAGAAAGTCTTCAGACCTCAACTGAAGCCTCCTCATCTCAAGCACTACAAAGCCCCAGGGGTTCCTGAAATGGGCTTTTTAGCAGTAGGGAGCCAGCCAGGCTAGATGGACTGACCACAGAGCACCACTGTCCATCAGCCTCCCACTTCTGCTCTGATGTCCTGTTATTCCACCACCCAGATGCCCATCCACACCTAGCTTGTTTCAACTGTGCAGAAGGAAAATATAATTCTTTTCTACACTGTCACTGAGAGTCTATGGCTCTCTGCCAGTTGGGTCAACAGATTACCCAGGGGCCTCCCAGAACAGAGACACCAGCTCCAAAACCTGCTCTCTTAATCTTTCAGCTAGAATGGAGAGTCTAACCAGATCGTGACTCTCTGGGCCTTCACTGATATCCCTATAAAATGGAAATGAAAATCACTTCCCACCTGATACACACCTCGCTGTGATTGTGCTCCACGCAGTGTCTGGGGTGCCCTCTGCAGCTCTGGGCTGACCTCTGTACTGTTGGCCTTGCCCAAGGGCCCTGGATGTGAACAGGAAGAAGTATCCCCAGGAGCATGGGTCAGGGGAAGGAGTTTTGTGTTCTTCTGGCGTCCAATTGTCAATGTAGATGCCCACAGCTCCGGAGTGAGAGATTACAGGCCTGGCAACATAAAGAGCATCTCCTTAATTAGCAGGCCTCCCTCTCTCCTTGGGGACCTCAATCTTTCAGGAAGTTCTAGCCCAGTGATGGCAAACTTTTTGGAGTTTTCAATGATGCAAAGAACACTGTGGCATTCACGCCACAGGTTCCTCACCAGGGCCCATCTTATCCTGGTGATATCCTGGTGCCTGATCACAGAAACCTTACCGCACAGTTCTCCCAAACAACACCTTGTCTGCCAGTTGCAGAAGCTGCCTCCTTTTGTAGGTCTCTCAAGTCCCCTGTCTGGCTCTCTATACAAAGGATGGGGATCAGGGAAGCTGTGGGTCTCTGGAGTTTGTAGCATCACCTGCACTGCACACCTAGAGTGTGACAAGGCTGGCACACACTGTAGATTACAGAGGTGCAGAGTGCAGGACAAGAGAGGTCAGAAATATGGGAGAGGGGCCTGCTGCTGGCAGCAGAGCTGCTCAGTGACTCCTGATGGGCCTGACCAGCCAGAAGCACCCTGGGCTGCACACAGATCTCAGCATCTTATTTACATACTGCTGCAGACTGAGGAACACCTGAAGCATTTTTCATCCTGTTCGAACTACAAAAGCCTCCTTGGGTACTTCTGTGTTAGTGCTTCCACACAATGGCAAAATGCTGATAGGAGGATTTTTTTTTCTTTTTTAATCTTCCACTGAAGCCTCCAAGAAAGATGACCTGCAGGAGGGGGATGGAGCACAAACAGAGCCAGATGAAATGAGGAGGGCGCTCCATCCTTGAGCATGCCTCCCTCTCCTGGGAGGGCTGTAGTCTGGGAATGGAATCATCACCCATCTTACTATCTCAGTGTCCTCCCCCCGGCCCACCCCCATGTCCCGGCTTCTCCCCAACTCCTATCCTGGGTCATGGTATTAAAGGCTTAAAGCCGGTAACGTGGACCAGCATGTCCAGGAAGACAGGAAAAGCAGGTGGGGCTGGAGGGGTTTCACCAGCTGTTGCCAGGCCCCGAGGCTGCCCATCTGTCCACAGGCTCTCAGGACCTCCATGTGAGAGCAGCAGGGAGACAGGCTTGAGTTGGATCCAAGCTCAAGAAATCTTAGCGGGTGCTTTCAGTCCTGAATCTGTAGGCAAAGTCATTGGTGTGTGGGTGTCACATGCATGCGCATGCACGGGGAACAGTTTTCCAGGATGAATGCCTATTAGTGTCTATCAGATTCTCAAAGGGCAAAGAATCCCCTAAAGCATGAAGGAGCCACTGGGGCTGTCAGCAGTGCTCAGCTTGGAATCGTGGCCCTTAGAGGCAGTGGGCCTCCTGATGGGAGATGCATACAAGCAGGACTCTGCACCTAAGAAAGCAAACTCCTCCTGCAGCAAGATGGCCTCAGGGTGGACAGTAGAGGTGGGCAGGGGATACTCTGTGGTCCCAGCTACTATCAGGAGTCTAATGGGCTTCTTGCCTTGGGAGGGAAGCCAAGAGGTGCCCAAATTCCCTGTGGCTCTGAGAGTGTGGGGTTTTTTTCTCCCCTCATCCTGTCTATCTCCATGGCACCAACATCTGTTTTTGTGTATTCTCAAGTCCCCTTTCTTTCGTTTCCTCCATTAATACTTCTTGTTCAGGGAAGGATAAACAGGGTCATAATTGTGCTATCAAGTGAGCCACGGGCTGTGTGTCGCTTATTGCCCAGGGGTCTGCTAATTGGAATTTATAAAGTTCAATAAAAACTATAATCCAATAAGGGCTGAAACTCTTCTTCATTTATCTTAGGGGTAATATTGCATCTGCTCGCCCACTCTCTTTTCTGGCAGCCAGCAGTGTAAGGCCAGGCAACACCACCAAAAAGGCCTTTCTCAGGGCTCACAGAGTTTCTAATAGTAGCTATCACCAAATCAAGGGCGGCATTTCCAGGGAGGCCCAGTGCTGGCCAGCCCAAGTCTTCCCATAACTGTGCCTTTCAGGCCAGGGAAAGGTAGAGGACCGCTGTCCATGCATCATCTCTTGTACCATTTGACACTCATCCCAAGTTACGGCCCTTACCCTAGCCTATGCAATAGCTTCACACATACATACCACATAAACTTTAGGGGAGCTCAGGTTATCTGCTACAGGGAGCCTGCATAAGTGTACTGGCCCCCAAGCCTAGGATGAAAAATGTCTTCCCAGGAGATCCCTCAGAGCAAGGTCTCACCACAAGGTGTATACCTGTCACCCAGCTATGCTCTGTACCCACCTTGGGCCTTTGCCCAGAGTCCACAGTGAAGGAGACAAGAGAAGGTGGAGGAAAGGATACCTGCAACCAGGCAAAGTGTTCTGCTCCTAGACAGTTACAGAATCATGTTAGACAAAGCAGTGCCAATCATCCTGTTTCCGCAGACGTATGACTTCCAGTGCCAAAACCTGAACGATACAAGGTGAGCATGACAGGATCCATCTACCCAGTGAGATAAGTATAAGGTAGGTGGGTGGAACTCACCCTGACAAGACTGTCCTGGAGGACCCCACTCAGCCTGCCTGGCAGTCACTCTGGGAATTACATCAGTGTACGCCAAATATCCACTTGCAAAAAAACCCCAAACAAACAACAAAAAAAAACATGTTTTTTCTCATTGCCTCCCATGAACCCTTTCTTGAAAACTAAAATAAAACCTTTGAGCAGGCAGGCACATCAGCTCCAAGTATAAACAGCGGACTCTTTTCTTGGAACCACCATAGTTCTGGGAGCTCTAAGTGGAGAAGAGAGCTGCACTCTCCACCAGCCTAACACTACCCTTCCACTAACAGCCCCTAGAAGGAACAGTGCACCCCACAATATTCTTGACTCCCCAAAGCAAAGCGGAAAGCAGATGCCTACATATCCAACTGCCTTCACCAACATCCACGCTGGGGTAGGGTAACACATGCATATAACCGTGTGTGAGGGCCATGTGAAACAGAGTAGAAGGCACACTCCTCACAACCTCTCAAGGCTCCTTAGTCTACACACAGACACAATACAGGCTATGCTGTCCCACGGCAACTTCTAGGAAAGGGAAGTTCAGTCACAGAGTGAACTAGGAAGAGATTACTTCCAGTGATATACCAGCAGCTCAGCTCCACAGCTCAGGATCACAGCTGGCCAGAGCCTGCTGCCCCATGTCAGTTGTGGGGTGAGCCACCCTCTTCAAACCCAGCGCCTCCTGATCAGCCATCGTGATGCAAATAGCTAAGGCTGTAGAGCCTGAGCTGCCTAAATCCTAAATGGGCTTCCTGCCACATATATGGCATTTAGCCTTGAGTAAGTCATTCATCCAAGGCAAGTCTGGCTTGAGGAATAATGTCGTAACTTATATAAAGTGCTGACCACACTGCCTGGTCCACAGGTAGTTAATTCCAACCACTATTAAGCACCGTTTATATTGTGTGTGAAATACCCAAATGGAGAAAGGGTCAGCCCCTGGCCAGGGCAGGGGGAGGGCTGTCTTCCTGAGCTCCACTTGCTGGCCTGAGTCGGGCTGGCTCAGCATGGAAATGGAAGAGTTGGTGAGGACTAGAGCCTGCAGAGCACTGGACTGGGACTTGGGGTTAATAAGGAATTTCAAGAGGAAGTGATGCCTGAAAGTGCTGGTCCAGGTGGATGTGCAAGCCTTTCAGGAGAGAAAAAAGTGTATCCACAGGCCTGTAAGAGATCAGAAAGGGGACCAGGAGGAAGGTCTGTCCACCAGAAGGTGGAAAAGGGCTGTTGGACTCCAAGCTTGCAATGACAGAAATCCAGTAAAACACATTTTTACCAGCATATTTAGTTTGTCATCTGAAACTTGAAAGGTCTAACCCACTAAACTTTCCTAATGCATCTCCAGCCTCTCCTGCCATTTCCCTCATGTCTTCACTTTCATTCACTCATTTGCTCATTGGGGTGCCTCCATGCATCCACCCCACAGGATGAAGGCCCTGCTTCCATAGGGTAAAATGCCCCCATCCTGCCTGTGCCTCTGCCTTTGCTTTTTACCCAGGCCAGTCTCTCTGACTCTGGCTGAGGAGTCCAGCCATCTGCCAGGTTCCATCTGTCCTTCCTAGTCATCTCTTCCTCATCCTTCCTAGTAGAGAAACCAAGGAGACAAGAGGCCAAGCCCACTGTCCAGTGATTCCCGTATCCCAGCTGGGGCAGCACTAGAACTTCCAAAATCTTCAGCTTACTTTAGAGGCACCATCCTTGCTTCCATGCCATTCCTTCTTCCAGCTGGACTCTGAGCTCTGTGAATGGGGAAGCCTGCAGTGTTCTGTCCAGCACTATGGTCTCCATATCACACCCACAATTTAGAAGAAAATGGAACGTGGTCCTTGCTTGAAACCTCTACTAGAGTGTAGACCAAGAAATGCCAATTCTTACCACTTCAGTTCAAGAAGCCTTGGTCCCCATGATGGGACAAAGGAGACAGATCTAATAGGATGGAATTCTCAAGGAAGCCACCACCAGGCCTAGCTGGGAGAGAGTTGGGGAGCAAACAGCTAGGGGATGAAATCTTGCTGCAAGAAGAAATGAAAAGCAAAAACAAAAGGAATAAGGAAAGGCATTGGGGGGCAAGATGCAATATCATCTGAATCATAAATCCACCTCCTCCAGGCTTCAGAAGGCTTTTACTGTAATCTGAAAAACCATTGCCAAACAGCAAGCTTGCCTGATGACAAAGAGAGATAATTGGCTCTCATGCAGATTTAAGCCCAAAGTTATCAAATAATAATAGCACTCAGAAAGAGAAGCAGGCAAATGGGCCTGGAGAGCCCATGTCTTCCAAAGGATGAGGATTTGTTAAATGTATCTAAATTACACTCCCGCAATGGAACAGAGAAATGGTGCATTTAAAAAAAAATAAGGATTTTCTTTTAATGCTTGGATACATTTTTAAAAGTTCCTTTATAATTAGGGCTGTAATTTATATAATTTATTTTTAAAATATCCTTTTTTTAATTTCCACACGGTCCAGTTAAAGTTGAACTGAGAAGCCCACAGTAAATGATTTTTTTAATAAAACAGTTTAAAGGAGCCCCAACCTGAAGTGGAATAGATATGTGGGTTTTCAGAGAAGAGGGGAAAAAATCAGATATTGAAAAAATAAATTTTCTAACCCATTTTATACCCCAGATTTTATTACCACTAGAAGGTTTTTAAAATTCTAATTCCATTTGCTTTCCTTAGGCTATTTGTTTACCTCCAGGGATTCTTGGGCTGGGACCAGGAGCTCAATGGGTCAGTTTTACCATGAGTGACCAAGGTACTTTCATTTCCTTCTATGATTTATTCATTTGCACACATGCTTCCCTCTTCTGAGGGCTGCAGCCTCCCTGGGGTCAGATACTATGGCAAGGGGACAAATTATCTTTTTCCTTTCCCTAGCATTCAGTACAGTGCTATGCATACAGCAGGTGCTCAGTAAACACCTGCCAGTTGCAGGCCATACTATACAGAACCCCTAACTCACCGACCTAGTAGTTTGAGGCTCTGGGCCAGCAAATATTCTACTTTCACAAGAATCTTTTGTTACTGTTCAAATGCCCTCATCTAAGAGAGAGGGAGCAGGATGCCCCCTTTTCAACTGTTAGTCAAGGACACCTTAAGTAAGCAGTGGGGGGAGGCAAAGAGCAGATTACCTATCACACTAGAGCTGGATAAGATAAAGGTCCTTTTGGGGGAAAATGCAGTTACCATGATGTTACAGACTAGAGACATCTATGTTACCGTTTCTCTAGGAACTTGTCCTAGGCATCTCTTATATATGTAGAACCAGGACCCAAGTGGTGTCTATCCCATACCTGTATGAAGGTGGACATGCATATCACCCACTTGTAAAGGAAGAGGCACAAACCTGGGGACTCATGAAACAGCTTGAGGATTGTGCCAGAGAGCTACTTAGGATTGCAACTGCAGTAGCAAGACAAGGGGTGGAAAAGTTCAAGAACACTTCAGGGAGTTCCACCAGGCAGAGAGCTTTTGAACTTGGCCTGAAAATACAGGTTGGATAAAGATAACCAGAAAATATTAGGAAATGTATTCCAGGTGCTAGAGTCAGGGCAAGCCCAGAGATCTGGTAGGAAAGAACAAGGTATAGATCAGGAACAGTAAGATAGCGGATTTAGCAAAAGCTTAGTAGATGAAACTGGAAAGAGAAGGTTGGTCCAGGTTAAGGAGGAGCCTGGAGTGAGTGTACAAACAGGGAAAATCAAATCTGTTGAGCATGAATGGTCCGTGTCTCTTCCTAGGAGTTCTCTAAGCCTTTCCCTTTGAGACATAGATCTTTACCTATAGGAAGCCCACAGTTCTATCCATCCATAGACATGTTTGCTAATGCCTTCCAACCACAGAGAATCCCATAAGGACAAAGGTCCTTACATTTTTAGATTGTTCACACCCTCCCTGAGGTCACCCCACTTCCAAGATGACAGGCATTCACTGAAGGGAAGGGCCCGGCAAGTGGCAGAGGAAGGACAGGCCATTCACATTGGCATAGCCAGGGAGACCAGAGCTTGTCTTTGGATGATGAAGTGATCCATAGTGAAGCCACTCCAGGTCCCTACTTGGAGACTTCCTGTGACCTGTCCAAATCACTGTTGGGCAGTGGAAAAGGTGAAAGTTTCTCCCCTTCTCCTGAACCTCTGGAAGACATTTTTGTGCATTCACCTAGGTCTCCTGTGCCAGTAAGACCCCACCATTCCTTTCCTGGCCTGTAAGACACCCACTCTCCTCAAATGCCCATCCCATCCCTTAGGCCTTTGCTCCTACCAGTGCATGCCATGGGACCCCTGAAGAACTTTCAGAAACAAAGGCAGAGAGGAGGAGAAGACATAAAAGAAGAGAAAGTTCAGGGGGAGGAGAAGAAGGTAGATGCTGGAGAGGAAAAATATGACAAAAAGAAAGGAAGAAAAGGCAAAGAAAATAAAAGTAAAAGGATAGAAAAAGAAAAAGAGGAGGAGAAGGAAAAGGAGGAAGGCAAAGAGGAAAAGGAAAAGAAGATGGAAAGAGGAGAAAGACAGAACAGGAAGAAGAAAGGAGGAAAGGAGAAAGAAAAGAAAGAGAAAGCAATGACGATTATTTAACTATGGGTGTTCAAACTTTTAGCTTACCTGGGCCACCTTGAGTGAAGAGGAATGTTCTTGAGAAATTCGTAAAATCTGTAATATACTAACAAAACTTCCCTCTCTTAAAGTATGTTTTATTATAAATTTTTAAAAAGAACAGGTCAAGTGGCCCATGGGCCTCTGGTTGGACATGCTACAGATGAAGAAATTTTTTTCAAAGGACACCATGGTTCATTGGCAGAACTCTACCATGTTTACCACTTAGATGACTGGCTCTCCCAGCCTAGGACATCGGTTTGAACATTAAAAATTATAGCTAAGAGACCAGAGGAAAGCAAGGAAGGTGGCTGAGAGGTGACCTGAAAACAGCTCTTCCAAATGCCACAGAAGGATGGGAAATACTCCCCTCCCACTGTCCCTGGCCTTCCTAGCCCAGGGAGGGTGGTGAAGCATGGGTCCAGACTGCTGCTCTGTTGCCAAGGAGACAGCAATTACTCCTTGAGTTGTGTAGGGTTTTTTCTCTCCCTGCCTCTCTTTCTTTCTTTTTTTAAATTCTGGGCCTGATGAACTGCAGTCAGCCTGGCTGCCCCCTCCTCCGCCCCACCCCCAGCCGCTGACTCTGCATGAAAGGTCGGGAGGGCTGTAAACAGTTGCCTTCCAAAATGACAGATGCCCCTGCTTAGGGTAAGCGTGGCAGGAAAGAGACCATTTGTCAAAGTATTTATAAAGTGGGTGGAGATGCCCAAGTCTATTCCCTCCAGGTTTAAAAAAAAGAAGAAGAAAAAAGAAAAGGGCAGAGAGCCGGGAGGGAAAGAGTAATCCAGCAACTTATCTCACAGGCCAAGTCTCCTTTCTTACCCCCTGGAGAGATTTATTGACTGCTAAGTGCTGTTGTGGTGGATGCAGAGGCAGAGTGGACATGTGTTCTCACCCTCTGGGAGCTCCCAGCTGGAGGAGACACACACCTGGACAGTCAGTGGCAGTGAGGGTAGTATGTCGGAACAAAAGGGTCACAGGCAGAGCTTGGAGAAAGGAGGCTGAGCTATGGGAGAGCCAGCCTGGGACTCACGTCCTCAGTGAGGCTCTGAGAGGATGCATGGAACATACAAAAGCTTTTGGAGTGGATGATGACGGGGTGCAGAACACACAGTGGTGAGGACACCCAGACTCCCCGGTGTTGTCCCCAGGTAATCAAGGCTCACACATTCCTCTAGACAGTGCACAGAGGCACACAGCCTAGCTCCCGGCCTGCTTACAGGGACAGCTGATGCATGCCTGGAAAGAGGGTCCAGTGACAGACCAGGTTCCTCCTTCAAACACAGGCAAATCAGGGATGGGAGAGGCGATGAAACCTTCTAACAAAAGCCACCAGGGCCAGGGTGCTGTTGTACCATCTACAGATACAGGAAGATGAAAGGGGTCGCCTTGGACCATCGGGCATGGAGGGCAAGTCAAGCCTCATCCTGCAGGTTTGCAGCTGACCATCAGCCCCCAGCTCAGGATGGGGCTTCAGATAATCCCCACAGATCTGGAAGCAAGGGAACTCCACAGGCAGCATGGCTCCCACAAAGCTGCCCCCAGATGTGGAGCAGTACCTCTGAGGCCAAGGGAGGCTTGTATGGGTCTCCATGGAAGACAAGAGAACCTAAAGTAGGGGACCCAAGAGCCATTCTGGGACAGTGCGCTAGTGTGAGCGTCTTGGGGGAAATCCGGTGCCTCTTAGCCATTTGTCAGCTGGACCCAAGTAACATCTGTCTGGCTGGGGCAAAGACATGCCTGGCATGCAAAAGGGACCTGAGAATCTCAGCGGGAATGTTCCTATTCATGCCAGGAGAGTGACAGTAATATTTCTGTGCTTTCGGGTATTCATTTCTCTGTATGTTCTATTTTCTTTACTCTTTCTACACTGTGGAGTTTCATATAAATGGTTTCATACAATGTGGCTTTTCACCTGGTTTCTTTCACTGAGAATAATATTTCAAGGTTCATCCATGTAAGACATATGCTAGAATTTTCTCTCCTTTATGGCTGAATAGTATTCCATTGTATGGATACCACATTTCATTTTATTTATCAGCTGATGAAAATGTTGATTGTTTCCACTTTGGGACTATTGGGAATAGTGTTGCCATGACTATGTGTGCACGATACTTGCTTGAATAATTATCTTCGGTCCTTTAGGACACATGTATAAGAGTGGAATTGGTGGATCAGATGGTAGAAACCTTCTTATTGTTTACAAATCTCCAAGCCAACTTGTTAGCTCTCCAACTTGATTCAGATTCACTCAATACCTACCAATTTCCTGCTATGTGTTATGTGTACTGTCACTAATTCTGGGAGTTACTCTGTCTGATTAATTTCACTCCAGTTTTACAGATTACAAGCTGAGGTCGTGGGATCAGCTTTGGTAGACAGATTAGGTCTTGGATTAATCCACTGCCAGTACAAAAAACTGAGATACCAATGCCTGCCATAGCTCACATGGCCTCCTCTGTAGCCAAGGCACCCAAGCCTGGATGCTCCAGCGTCATGGCACTTTTTGCAGAACTCAACATATTCTAGATATTAACTCTATGTGAAAGCAATCTCGGGCCGGGGATTTAGCTCAGTGGCTTAAGCGCCTGCCTGGCAAGCACAAGGTTGTGAGTTCGATCCCCGGTACCAAAAAAAAAAAAAAAATATATATATATATATATATATATATATATATATATATATATATAAAAGAAAGCAATCTCTTCTAGATTCTTCTCTAGACAAGCGGCTTTTGGTCACTATTCTTTTTTTATTATTATTATAAAGGAACATAACTTGATAGCATTCTTCCATTAAATTCATTTTTGTATAAGTGAATTCAGGAGGGGCAAGTTGAAACCCATTTTAACAGCTGTGCCCTTGAGTGCCACAGGTGAGAGGAAGACTGGTGTTATCCCAGAGCGATCACCATGGGGCTTTGAGATGGGTTAGACCCCTCAGGGAAGGAGCAGTAGAAGCAGATGTCTTAGGAGACAGAAGAACAGGCTGGAGCAGAGAAAGGAAACTTAGGACAAATGAACTACAAACAGCAGAGATGGCCCCCTCTTCTCCAGCCTAGTGACACTAGATCTCAGGGCTGTGTCAGCATGGGTGCAGTTAAGCTAGCTTGGCTCAGAGGGAAGAGGCCCTCCCCAGTTCTTACTTCTGCCCCTCCTGCAGCCAGGGAAAGTTTGTTAGCTAAGGGCACTGACCAAAGGCAGCGAGGTGGGGGGAGGGTGTTTAGCCACTAGTCCACCAGACCACTTGAGCTCACAGCATGACCTTGAACAGCACGCAGAGATGTGAGGGGAGCAGCTGGCTCATGTTCCCTACAGCTGCACCTGTGTATTTGTCAGCCTGCAGACCAGACATGCCCTACCTATGTATACCTGGTGCCATCCATCAGCCCAGTGGGAGGTGCAGGGTACCTTTCCATGCTCAGCTCCCTAACTCTCCACCAGGCTCCTACTCCCACCCCACAGAAGACCTCAGCTGTTGAGTGCATGATGAGACCATAGCCCAAGACCTGGACACCTGCCCTGGAATTCTGTCAGGCAATTAGCTCAGCAAATGGGTCCAGAGGGGCCTGTCTCAGGGGAGTCAGACTCTGCCTCCAGACGCTCTCCTGGAGCTCATCTTATGTGCTAATTCCAGACTGATGCAGACATTCTCATCCCCTTGGTGTTTACTAGCCAGATCTTCACTGGCTCCCACAGCCTCCTGTGTCCTAGGCTGGCCTTCATGGGCCCCCGATTCAGGGCAGCTCTGCTCATCCACCATAGCAACTCAGCACCAGATTTTAGTCAAATAAAAGAAGCGAGAGAAAGCAGGAGAGGCCCAGGTAGGGTCTGCCTAGGGAAACTGGGGAGAACTGGCAGCTCGCTAGAGCTGCAGGAGAGAAAAACTTGGGTAGTAATGGCAAGGTCTAGCCTGAGCAGGACTAGGACAAGGCTAGAGAGGAAGAACACACTTGGGAGATGGCTGTGTGGTAGGTGAGGACAAGGCAGGAAGGACATACAATCCTGGATTTCTGGATTCGGGATGCTGATCCGCAGTGTGACAGAACCCAGGAGGAAGGGCAGTGCAGGCAGCTGTGCATGCCCTGAGTCACACGGGCACTATGTCCAGCAGGTGGTGTCCAGCAGTCTGAGAGATGAGCACCAGCCAGGCTACCATGGCCTAAGAGCCACCCAAGTCCCCTGTGATTCCTGATGAAAAGAGCAAAGCAAAGGAGAAACACCAGGTATAAAGCCAGATGAGCATGCAAAGAGCTACTTTCCTGTCAAGAATCTAGGATTTAAAGAGACTAAGAGAGATGACAGAGATCAGTGTCACACAGGAGGCAAGAGTGACAAGTGTGTTGATTTTAGAAAACATGGAAAGCCATGAAAGTAACAGCTGAGAACTGGCCCTAGAACAGTCACTGCTAGTCTGAGACTGAGACACTGGAGGTCAGGGGACAGATTAGAAGGTGATCTTCATGGCCCAGACAAGAGAAGAGGAATAAGGAGATAGCAGACAGGCATTTACAAGGAGAGGATAAGATCTCTGTCCCAAAGAACAACCTTGTAAATGAGTTCTGGACAAATGCGAATTCTGCTTATGTAAGGAGCAAGAGGCCACGTGGGGGAGTGAGGGACACCAAGGCAGCAGGACAGGGTCATAGACCTCCTTTCACCCTGTTCCCAGTACTCATTTAGATGAGACTCAGGGTCTTAGGATCTGGAGGGCCTTAGGCAGTGTCTTGGGGAGCAGAGGAGATCATAACAGTCAACCAGGATCCGTGGCAGATGCCCAGAGAGATCAAACCAGCTGTCTAGCAGGGTAAAGAAGGCCAAAGGCAGCAGAACACAGAGTCAGCCCTTGGTGCCACCCTAAGCCCCCTTGCTGGTGACTGTGACCTTTGTCCAATGATTTCATCTCTTTGGCACCCTTTCGCTCCACTCAGGAATGTGGTGGCTTCTATACTGTTTTTTGTTTTTCACATGGTAACAAGGACACCCGACTCCTACCTGCTAGAAAGTGAGAGGCAAATAACACGGTTGATGAGAGAGACCTTAGGAGGTGGAAAAGTGCCCAAGGAGGAAGCAAACTTCTCAAAGATAAAAGAGACATAAAGTGCAAAATGCTGGATGTTTCCCCCATTTCCCAGGGAAGTACCGCATAGTGCTTAATGATGCCCAAGCCGCTGCGCCAGTGTGCAGTGGGCGTCTGTTGGGGCTGGAAGTTGATAGCAAAGACAAGCAGGCATGGGAAGAGAAAACTTCCAGGCCTATTAGCTGCTGCTAGCTCAGATTTAGGCCCAAGTCACCCCACGAGCCTGTGACCTGACATCTTCATCTGCCTTCCTAGGATGGTGTGGGATGGGGTGTAGATGTATTTTGGGAAGCCAACTCTATGCACAGAAGGGCAGCTGTCCTGGCCCACAGTGTGGGTAGCTACCTTGGAAGAGCAAGATGGAGGAGAGGGACCAGGGAAGGCATCCTAAGGGACACTTCTCAGTGCCGCTACTCTGGGATTGACCTACAGGAAGCTGGTCAGTCTGTCCACTTCTCTCCACATGGTAGGTTTTTTGGTCAGCTGTGTTTTCCCCAAACAAGCCTATACAATTAGTTTCTTCTTGTTTCCTAAATTATTTTTGCCACTGCTAATTATTTCACACTCCATATACAAGAGTTATTGGGGTGGGTAATGGGAAGCAAGGGATCGCTTCTGAGGAGCATCGCAGGCCCTAAGACATGAAGGCAACTTTGATTTGTTTTTCTGTTCAGTCGCCTGCCCAAGACAAGGATGAGAGAATGCCCAAAGAACAGGAGGGCGGTGACGGGCTAGAGAGGGGAGGGTGAGAAACAAATGTGGGCTGAGACTCTGAAGGGCACGGCCTGTCCACTGCTCCACCTAAGCCTGGCGGGGGGCACTCACCAGGGGTTAAAGCCACCATCTTCCCTTCCTACACAAAGGAGATGTTCTGCTGCAGTTCAGGGAGGACTAGCCATTGCAGGGGACACCTTCACTGCACAGCACCATGGACGGGACACATGTGAGGCCTGGCACTGCACTGAGAGCTTCACCCACACCAAAACAGGCCTGTGACAGGATGAACACTATGGATCCCACCTCACAATTCCGAAATTGGAGCTTAGAGAAATTAAGGAACTTGCCTGACAGCAGATAGGCAGGGAGTAGTACAGGTCTCTCTGATGCCAAAGTTCATACCGCGAATGCCCTGCTCCCCTGACATCACACAGGTCCTCTTCGTTCCCAAGAATGCTCCTTAGAAAAGAGTCCCCTGGGTGGAGCACACTTGCCTTGAGAACGAAAGGCCTGGCCTCTGCGTTCACACCCACTTGATTCCAGGCTTGCTGAAGTCTTGCGCTCCACCAAAGCCATAGGCGTGCCCACTGCCTCCCTTCCTTCCAGGAAGCCCCATGGCAGGTGTGTGCCTTGCAGCTTATTTCTGTTTACCAAAGCCTGGAATTTTTCTGAAGAAAACTGACCAGGAATCTAAGTGGGGAAGCAAAAGTAGACAATGAAAGAGCTGCCGAAAGGAAGAGTCTGTGTAGCTTGAGCTGCTTCCCAGATGCTCCGGGTTGGCCCAGCTGGCCCAGGTCACCAAGCCCATAGCTCTCAGCTAGATGAAGCAACCAGATCACTTAAGCTAGTGATGGATCTGGCACCAGCAGCTGCCCCTGTGCTTCTGCAGACCAGGTGTCTCCATGGTACTTCTGCCTCCACGAGACTAGGCTATGGTGTGCCTTGGTGGCCTGAGGAAGGTATATTCCAATTAGGCCTAGAACTTCTCTTGGGCTTCCTACTCTCTGTCCCTGGCTGGCCCTCAAGACTCAGGTCAGTTCCTTAGTGAGGAAGCATCCTGGGACCTAATCTGTAGATGCTAACTGATATCCATAATCCAGTACAACCCTTCAGCCTTGCTTCTCATGCTCTCCAGTCTTCGCACAACTCAAAAGCTGAGGAGAACCAGTGAACTAAATAAGAACATGAACATGTGTGCACAGTGCTCAGTAGTGTCCCTGCATGGCAAGTGTTCCACCATGCTGACGGTGGCTAGCAGTGTCAGTATACTGGCCACAGGTGTACATGCAAGGCACCTGCTTTCACATGCAACATATATATATAAAATATTGTGCGTGTGCGTGCGTGTGTGTGTGTGTGTGTGTGTCTGTCAGCTCTCAGTATTGCAGGAAGGTTACACTCTTAGATACCCATTCACAGACAGGGATGCCCAGAAAGAACATGGTGAAAAAACTTGCCTCAAATCACATAGTTAGAAGTGGGAGAGCTAAGCACTGTGCAAACCTCGTCTTACCCCCCATCCTATACCATCTTCACAAAGGAGCTGTCCAGATAAGCTTTGCCAGTTCCACTGTCACTGACAAATAAGGCCCAGGTGCCCAGAGAAGGTAAGTGACCTGTCCCTAGGTATAATACACATTTTCCTGATTTCCAGCCCCACTTCTATAAGGGAACACTCCTCTCAGGACTCCCACCTTTTTACCACCCCAGGAAGGGCTCTCTGGAAGGCAAGCTCTCAGTCCTGGGGTAATTCTCTGATTCTTGTTGCTTCTTTCTGGAGTAGAGCTGAGCTCTTGAAATGGAACTGGGAGGGGACAGGAGAATCTAGGCTTAGCATGAAGCAGGGCAAATGGAATAGGGACTTCATTGCACGCTATCTGTCATTCAAATAGCTCTTGGTTCACTGCTTGTTACTGGCTATACCACCCAACCCAGAAAGGGAGATAAGGCAAGAATCAGCACACCCAGTGCATAGATGGAGACCTTGAGACACAAAGAAGGGATTCACCAAGCCTCAACAGCAAAAGGACACCAGATTTAGCAGTTCTGCTCAGCAGTTTTTGTGATGTGGATGTGAGGAATCAGAGATGGGTAAACTGGGCCCTAGTATGGAGACCCTGGGTCCACAGGTAGGCACAGGATATGGAGGGGTCTGTGCAGAGAGAGAGAGAGATGCTTTTTTCCCAACTGAGTGAGGTTGGTACAGCATTCATGACCCCACTGCAGGCTCCAAGGGCTGCTCTACTTTGTTGGCTGGAGAGCCCGGAACCTGGCAAATGGCCAGTGGTCATAAGAGCTCACTGAGCCAGCCCTGGGCCTTGATAAACCTCAGGGGGAAATGAAATCTCCTGTTCTTTGGATGCAAGTATTCCTGGCACAGAGGCTGCAAGCAGAGCCCTGGGCTGACCTTTGAGGCAGACAGCAGTGAGGAGAACCAGGCACTGCCCCACAAACAATCCTGTGAGAGGCCAGAGGAGAAAGTGCAGCACCTGGCTGTCAGTGGACTCACCCTCTCGAACCCCAGGATGCCTCTCTTTAGGCTCTAAGGGATCCGGGAACATCCATGTGGCTTCTCTGAGCTTTGGCCTCATCCTCTCCAACAGGGAGGGGATGGCACCTACTCAGGTGTGCAGCAGTGTACCAACCCTGCCTCACACTACGAGGCTCACGCTCCCAGTGCCCATCCTTCCTGGGGTATCTGATGCAGACTCAGTTAGAAAGCAAGGAGGACAGAGAGGACCCCTGGGCTGGACACCAACACAGCCCCTTGGAGGTCACAATAGAGGGGACTGGTGCTACCAAAAGAGCTCAGGAAATGCATCCTGGCACAGTGAGATGTTACCTGGCCTCTGGCTGATGAATGCGAACTTACCAGCCACGAAAGGAGACAGAGACTGTCCTCTGGCCAGACACAGGGAGTCAAGGATAGAAAAGGCAGGAAGAAAATCCTGCCCAAGAGGGCTCTAAAGGGGACCTGCCAAGCTCAAGCAACCAAGAGTAGGAACTGGCCTTGGCAGATGGCCTGGGCCCTTCTCTTGGGCCGCTGCACTGTCTTATAAGACACCCTGTACCACCTTCCCAGGGAGAGATGATTACATCCTTTCTGAAAAATAAAGAATAGGAGTGAGCAAAGAAGCTGGAGCCCTCCCCTCCTCTCTCTCCCTCCCACTCTTCCCTACCCCCTCCCTGCCTCCCCACCTCCTGCCTGCTCGTGCTCTCTGTTGCTAAGTAGATGGTAGGTTTATTTGCGGCTGTCGGTTCCCAGTAGAAAAATTTCGTCTTGGAGAGCCGCCTGGATGGAAATGGCTTCAGCACCGATTTCATGGAGAAGGTCTGTGCGGTAATTAGTGTTCATGAGGGAGGAATTGGACTGGCAGGCTCCCAAGAAAACTACTCCCCAAAAGTTAGCTCGAGTCCAGAGGGCTACATCAAATCCAATTCCAGAGTGTGCATCTCGATCGCTATATATAGACCCACAGACAAAAATGGGAGGCACAGTGGCTCAGGTTCATGGGGGACCAGTGTGGGGGGAGGCAGCCTGCACTGCACAGACCAAAACAGACAGAACGTGATTCCACCCATGGCTATTGCTTCTCACTCAGCCCCCATCTTACTGCAGCTCTCCTGAACAGAACCACGAGGAGGAAGGGAAGGAAGGAGGGAAGAAGAGAAGGAGACAGAAGGAGGAGAGGAAGGTGGGCCATCCCTGGGCTGATAGCACTGGAGTGCATTTCTGAAGACACAGCCTGACACTACAGATGCCTCCAGTCCATCCTGGGTCCCTGATTCCAGCCACCAGGGAGGTTCTCCTCTGCTTGTCCTCACCTCTCTCTCTGTTAAAGCCCCAGGTGGCTCCCTGCCTCCAGGAAGGATCCCCAATTTTTCCATCATGTCCCTGACTCCCTTGTCCCCAGCCCCTGAGGTCTGAGAATCAGTCACTGGGCCACCTTGTATGGATTCCTTCAACTTCTCTCTATCCTGGCTATCTCTATCCTCTCTATCCTGGCTCTTCCCCAGGGTGAGAGCTAAACAACCTTTTTATCTCTCCTGTCCTTCCTTCTCTTCCCAGTTCAAGGCTGAGCAGAGAGCAGCTGCTCCTGGGTCGTTATGATAGGAACCCCAGATAGCAGGATCCAGTATCCTGCCAGGGACCTGGAGCTCCATCTAGCCCCACCTGGCCTTCAGGCAGAAGGAAAAACAAGTAGCAGTAGAATTCAAATCCAGAATCCTGATTCTTGCTTCCCATTTTCTGTTGCTGGAACTTCCACAGAGTAATCTGTAGTTTAGGCAGGGATTTACAGAACTGGAAGCCTATCCTGGAAGTTCAGAGGCTCCACAGAAGGGATCTTCCTGACCTTTAATCTAAGTTACCACCTCCAACTTGATGATGTCTGCGCTCAATTCCTAGCATGGGGATTTTTCGTGCACATTCTTGCACTTCTACCTCTGTGCCCTGCAGCCCAGGACTCTCTTCTCCCAGCTCTCTAGCCCTTTCTGCCACAGCCCACATTTCTGATACCACAGGGGACTTCTGAGGTCAACTTCACATCTCAGGGTACCTAAATCTGGGGGTAGGAGGGAAGCACTGTGCTCAGCCTTAGGTGAGGATCTGAGCTGCATGGGAGTGGAAATTCCAGGACAAGAAGCCAACAGTCATGGTCTTTATCCACCCCACCCTTCGTGGCCTCAGCCCCCCCACCCTCCTAGGGAGCTTTGCTGGCCATGGCATAAAATCAGTTCAGCCAAGTTAGAGAAAGGATCTCAAGAAAATATGATAGGAAGTCAAAAGAGACGATAAATGCAAGGATGTGGATACCAGGTCAGCTTTGGGAGTCAGACCTATGAGAGAGGTGACCCTAGCATAGCTCTAAAATAGAAGCCTAGAGTAGCTCACAGACCATGTCTTGGGTGCCACAAACCCCTGCTCAGTCCACTGCTTTCTATCCCCAAGAACTCCAGCAAGATCAGTGAGAACAAAGACTAGAACCTACACATTACCAAAAACGCATGAGAACCTCAAACCTGTGCCTCCCTTGCCCCCAGTCTGTTCACGGCTGCTGTCCACCCAGGAAGGGGGCCTGGATGGACCTGGCCCACAGTCCACACCCAAGTCTGTCCCCTACTCCCAATGCCTTCCTTTTGACACAAAGCCATGAAGACACACCCCTGTCTGTTGACTCACTGCCTATTGCTTGCAGTTCTGGACCCTTCATGCGGACCACATTGGCCTCTCTGAGACCCATTCTTCTCATTCATCCCAGAAGGCCCCAGCAGACCTGACCTCTGGTCCTTTTGCTAACCAGATGCAATCTTAGGATGATTGCTTAACCCTGACTTCTGCATACATCCTTTCCCTCATCTGCAGAGTATGTATCCATCCTACTTCCTGTCTTCCTCCCCCTCATTCATTCATTCAATGACAAATATGCACAAAGGACTCACTTTGGTCCAGACTTCAGGAGATACCGGAGATGCTGACCTATAGACCAGGAGTATCAAGTCATTTCACAGAAAAGGAAACTGCGATTAAGAGAGATATGTTGACTTGCTGGAGGCCTCCAGCCATATAGAAACTGTTGTCCACCCCTCACCCATCTTTTGTCCCCACACTAGGCCCTGTGCCAAGAGTGGGGCAGAGTAGATGGGCATTCCCACCCTCCTGAAGCTCACAAGGTCCTCTGGACAACTGACAGGTAATGTAGACAAGGGCATCATTGTTACCTTCCCAGGGGAATTTTATTCCTTCTGCTCTACCATAGACCCCCTGGATTTCCCTGTCCCATGCAGGCTTCCCTTACCAAGGCCACCAGGATTCTGCCCTGCTGCTGAGGAGGAAATCTGAGCCCTCTAACCTCAGCCTTCTCTGAAACACTCTGACTTTCCTCCCTCACCCTCCCAGCCCACAGTCTCAGGTCTTGACAATTCCTCTCACAAAAGAAACAATCGGCACTGGTGCCTGGTGCCTCTATGGGGAAACATGAAGCCAGCTCTTTGTCACCCAGGTCCCTGCCAGCTCATTAAGGCCTCCCATCATTAGCATATTACATACACGAGGTAAACAAAACACTCGCATCTGAGACTCTCAGTGCAAACCCTCCATAGCTCCAAGCCCCACGTGTGCTGGCCTGTGCTGTGCAGGAAATACAGAAAGGGTCCCTGTCCCAGGTGAGCATGTACGTGGGTGGATTATAATCAAGTGAAATGCACAAGTACTACAAAGGAAAGCAGACAGCCCCAGACACTACAAAGGCCAAAGCCATTTTTCACACTGGAGGGATTTTAAGAATCACATCAGAACTATGACTACAATACTACTACCCTCCCCATTTATTGCATTCCTGGTGCTCTGCTAGACACCCACAAACACAGCAGGTGGCTGTCATCATCCTTCTCTTTCCAGGTTTAGGGAAAGGCTACATAAATAGCCCAGAGAACCCTACAACAAGGCAGATGCTATAGACAGAATTAGACCACCCCCCACTCCAAGGTCCCAGCCCTGTCCATGTCCCCAGACATCCTGTGGATGGTAAACAGCAAGCCACAGGGACTAAGTAGCATTCCAGAGTCATTAGCTAGCTAGAGACAGAAACCTTAAGGCCCATGTCACTATTGTCTAGGGACAGGAAAAAATGGTATGTCCTTGAGCAGTCAGGAGGGGAACTGGTAAGCAAGTCAGAACAGGTTCTAGTCATGAGACAACAACTGAAGGAAAAGAGGGAGGAAGGGGGAACGAAAATAAAGAAACAAACTGAAAAGAGAAGGCAAGGTAAAGGAATAAGCGAGGAAGAACAGAAAGCACATAACCCAAAGAAATGTGCTGTGGAAGATATTGGAAGGTTTGGTTGGAATGGTGTTCTTCCAGGCTCCACCTACCGAATCACTCCAGGACCCAAACTCACCTGCTCTGCCTTCTAGCACATCCTTCCATTAGGGCCATTTGGAGTTGGGAGTTCCATCAGGCAACCCTGCACTAAGTTCTCCCCTAAGCAGAGCTGAACAATCTCTTTGGCGAGATTGCAGAGTCCACCGGTCAGGACGTAGGCATCAGGCAGGCAGCCCTGGCTCACGTGCTGGCCCTGCCATGGATGTGGCCATCAGATTTGAACAAGGTTTTAATCTTTTGCTGCCACAGGTACTAGAATGGCTCTAGATTTTCCTGTGATTAGGTCAGCTGACCATAAAACAAAAGCCAGAGCCCCTACACCTCTGCAAAATGTGAGTGACGCCTCCACTAAGGCTCTGAGGCTAGAGGGAGTGACTTTCTGGGCCAGCACCCTGGTCACATTTATTGACTCCATCTTTGCTGCAGCCCTCAGGTTAAATATGTCTAAATGTCTGTGATTGAACTTATTGAATTGATGTTGGGTGAAGCCAAAGCCCAGCCAGGAAAGTGGCTTAAATGGCAAGATCATAGGAGAAGGACGCCCTCCCCTGAGAGCTGGGCCGTGGCCTGCCAGGACCGTGTAAGATTGTTTTTCTGCTTTTAAAAAGAAAATCACATTTTCCAAACATTTATCCTATAATACAGGACTCCTGGCTATTGGTCCTTTCAAAATAGCCTGACTTGGATGCTGAGATTGGAATTTCTTGGTTGGTGTGCATTGTATATATATTTTTTGTTTTATTCTTTCATTGAACCAGAGTGTGTTTAGGAGGGAGCCAAAGAAGAGAGTAGAGTAATTTACCTCACCTGGCACCTTGTACACTGGAGCACCCTATACATGCAGTGCCACCACAATTAAAAAGGAATGGGTACATCCTCCCTCCCGACTCTGATCAGTTCCATCTAACAGCCCTATGACACTTTATCCTGGTAGAGGAAGAAGCCAAGAGATTCGGCCCCATGAGCTGCAGTCTAGAAGGGTGATGTGATTCCCACAGACTAGAACAGCAGAAAATTCCTCAATCCAACCATGTAGTCCTCACCGTGTCTCAACCATGTACACAGAAAGGCTCATTCAAATGGGAATAAGCAAGCAGTAGGAAGCTAAGGAGGAGTCCAGTGAGGAGTTTAAAGTGGGACTGGGCTTGCAGGGTAGGAGGATCAGTTAGAGGACCCAGGAGCAGAGCAGGCACCCCAGAGTGGGAAGGATAAGAGCAGAGGCCTAGGGATGACACAGACACACACTGTTGGAGGAACATGATTAGCAATGTGACTAAGAGGGAGGATGTGTCCCACAAAGGGACTTATGAGTCTATTGTCTTACTGATGTGATCGAGTCTCCTTTCATGGAAGAAAGAGTCAGAGCAACCTGTCCTCCTCCCATTCCATCCCCACAACATGCCCACACACACACCTCATGAGGGCAGAAAGCAGTCTCTGCAAACCTGTCCACCAGATGTTCCAGCTTGTGGATAGGGCAATGACTTCATGAGCAACTGAAACACAGAGAGTACCCTGAGTTTCTCTCTATGCAAAAGGGGATGCTCCTGGGGAAATGATCCCACCTCTATCTAACCAGTCCAATCACCATATAAAGCTCCAGTTACAGAAAATCTACACAAATCAACAAGTATTTGCTGAGCTGCTTCTGTAGTCTTAAGACCTATACTTGACCCAGAACATGATAGGGACACTGAAGGTTCAGATAGGACCCCTGTGGTTCTCATGCACTGAGGAGTTCAGCATGTCAGACGGAAACCATGCTGAGTGCAAAGGTCAACCAGTGATGCTCGACAGTGCCAAACAGAGGTCAGGAGGGAGAAGAAATTGAGGGCAGGGGTGGAGTGCCAGACAGCCCTCTTGAGATGAGAGAAGTTTCCCTTCTCAAACCGTTTAAGATGTCCCTTGCTTTTATCAGAGGTTCTGCCTGCTGCCCATCTTGCAAGGTTTGCCGATGGCTTTGGTCACACCCAGGAGGCTTCCAAAAGTCTGCGCATCATTCCCAATGAGCTGAGAAAATTCAAAGCAGGAAGCTCAGAGCTCTCTGGCCAGGTTAATTAGAAAGAAACACAGTTCAATTTCTAGGCTTTTGCAAAGATTTTATCCTAGCGCTGGCATGAGTAGCAAGTGACCTCACTGCATTTAAAACCCAACCTTGATGTCCAGCTAGTGCCCGCTGTGAGGAGGCTAGGGCTTGGTGGCCACCGATGTTAACCAGGGCCCCTATGGAAGAGGAGAAGCAGGTACCCTTCCGCTCACTCTCCCAGGTCCCTGCAGGAGGAGAGGAGGTCATCCTAAATACTTTTCCCTAAATGAAGGCCACCAACAGGGAAGGGAAGTAAAGGCATCTCTTCTCCAGGGATCCCAGGGTCTCCCTTTTTAGGACTGCCTACACTCGCACTGTCCTCAGACACTGCCCAGAACCCCTACAGTGGGTGACAGGGACTAAGCCAAAAACCGTATATTGAGAGATGTCCAGTGCCTGTCCTTCCACCATGGTCATGTCACACAGCCCCTCCCAGGCTCGAGTTCTGAGCTGTCCAGTGCAGATATCACCCCACACCCACTCTGAGGTCTAAGGATGATGAGATTATGAATGTGTCAGCACTTTGGCAAGTAAAATTCTCTGCTCAGGAAACACGAAAAGGGAGGAACCTCACGCTGTCTTGGACACCTGTGGAAGCTCCTGCCTCAGAGCAAGGGGGCAAGAGCAGGAGCAGCTCCGTGGCTGTGGGAATAGAACCTGGCATCTACGGCCAACTGAGCAGATTTGACTTCTCCTACAGGTCTAGCATGGGAAAAGTTGGCACCTGCCCCTGACCAGGTCCCACCTCCCCGCGCCTCCTGGCCCCATCAGCCCTGGCCAGAGCCTGGAGAAGCTGTTCACTGACAAAAGGGAGAGGACACCAACATGACATGCCTACTTTGTGTCCTTTTCCACAGTGCTGTAAAGATGGAGCAGCTGACACCAGACATGTAATTCTTGAGCGCTTAGGGTGTAAACAAGGGCAACTGGCAGGAGGAGACATTTGGCAAAGGAAAGCGGCTGGTCCTTTAACCCTCCAAGGCCCACAGCTTCTCATCCAGAACCAGTGCAGTCCCTCAGTCTGAACTTACTCCCCTGTTCCCAGCAAGAAGGGAAAAAAGAGGCAGCTCGCATTCCCCAGGGGCTCCCAATCTAGGTCAGGGGCAGCTACAGCTCTTACTATCTCTGTCCTGTGCACACTAGGGTCAGGAGGAAAAGACGAAATTCACCTAGCACTGTTTGCCTCTCCACAGCATGCAAGAAACTCACTCAGACACTGGCATGGATGCTGTTCCTGGAATCTCTGATTTGAAGTGAGGAGCTCCAGAGGTAGCATGGCTAGGGATAAGATTTCAGCATTTGCAGAGGCCCTGAAGGGGATGCTGAGGGACTCACCCATCCCCCAAGTTTCTCACCTCTGCAGCCCAAGACCCCCACCCCCATCCCCACCCCAGGCTGCCTCCTCTGAGGAAGATGAATGCTCCTACCTCTGGGAGCCCAAGCCATGTGTTGATTTCCATGTGTTTCCTCCCCTACACTCCTTCTCTGCAGCCAGCCATTCTCCCCAGCCTTTAAGCTCCATCTCCGTCAGTCAGAAGCAGAACAGAGTTCAGCAATCTCTGCATTCTAGGCTTCCTGCCCTTAGGGGTAAAAGGTACTTGGAGTTAGCAGCTACTACAATAGTGTTTCTACCATGGACAAACACATAAGTGTAAGGTAGGCAAAGATGTGCTTTCAAACTGGTAAACAAGAAGGACAATAGCCAAAGGCTCACTCCTGTAATCCCAGTACATACAGAGCCCAAGGCCAGCCTGAACCGCATGGTGAGACCTGGTCTCAAAAAGACCAAAAAAAAAGCCAAGGTCTGGAGGAGATGTTAGGCCTGGTGTAGTCAAGGAAGGCTTCCTGGAAAAAGAGCTTAGCCAGCCCTAGGAATATCAATGGCTCCAAAGGAGGGAAGCATAGGGTAGGCTATAAAGGAAGGGTAACTTTCTTAGCCTAAGGAGGAGGTACAGGAGCAAGAGGCAGCCAGAGTTATGTCCTGTGGGTAAGGAATCTCTGCCCTTCTGCTATGGAGAGGGGAGACTTACAGAAATTTTGGGGGTACTAGCAGGGAAAAGAAGATGAGAAGGATGGCCCAGGAAGAAAAGACTAGAGCAGCAGAAACAGCCAGGAAAGGTCCAGAGGGGATGACAGATAGGTCACATGGACAGAGAGCAGAGGAAAATATAGCCTATGGGTTCTTTCTACTTCCTGTGTCCTTGTCCCCAAGCCCCAGGGCCTACCCTCAAGTTGTTCACAGTTGAGATATGGAATCAACGCTCTTTGTTGGAGCAGGCCATGGCAGCAGCCAAGGGCAAGGCCACATAGGAATCCACAAAAAGTGGGACCACAACAATCAAGGTAGATGGTCAGGGCTGCACCAAGGAGTAGCCCCCAGGAAATGGATCTTGATGGAGGCATGGACCTGGGACAGGCACGCAGATGAGGACAGAGTGAGGAGTGAAGAACCGCTCTGCTGCTCTGTTTCTGTCCCCTGCTTCAGAAGGTACCAGCCCACACTGATCAGATATGCTTTAAAGCACAGGCCCTGCTTCATAGCAGACCCTTGGCAAACATGCTTGCAAAGCCTGGTGATGAGCATACACTGAGAGATTGTCCCAGGCCCTAGGTCTGGCTGATGGGTTTCCTGCTCCCCACCCCACTCCGCCCATCCCCCAGTGTTATCCCACTTCCTCCAGGACAGCTGATTCCAGGGCCTGAAGGGTCTGATGTTTTATTAAAGTCCAGATCTTCCTATTCTAAGGCCACCTTCCTCTGGCTAATTCTGTAATTCAATTAGTAGGAAGCCAAGGCCGGGCTGGGACGGGAGGAGGGAGCGCATCACATCGGGAGCCTTCCCTTCCGTGATGATTACACCCCAGGCTTCAGCCCTGTGCAGAGCTGGGCAGGAAATTGTACTTCCTTCACTTCACAATGACAAGGGCCTTTTATCCCCACACACAGGGCTTTGTAAATTACTGCCATCTCCGTACAATTAATTCTGCTGCGCTGTGTTTTTCCCCCACGTGGGAGCGAGCCCCACCCAGCTTCCCAGGTGTCAGCAGTGCCCTTCCCCTAGGTCTGCAGGCTGCCCCTACTGAAGAAGGGTATCTGCCAACCCCACCTATACCCTCCTGCCACCACTCTGCCTGCCTCTCCCTGGCTTTACTTTCTCCAGCCCAACCAGGGCCACACCTGCCTCCTCCTTCCTTCCCTACTCTGCCCTTGTCCTGCTGTTCCCAGTCCGTACCCTAATGGTGGGCATCCCTCTCCAAGGGTCCTCTTGGACTCTCCACTCTGAGGCCTGAGCTAGAAGCTCAGCTCTCCACCAGGACTAGTGATATAAGAGATGCCGTCTCCACCCTCACAGCACTGAGTCTATTCACAGACACAGGATGTGAGACTGGGAAGCAGGAGGGACAAGTAAATAAGAATGGCAAGCAAGAAAAGGTTATGCGGCTATATAAGGAAGTGCGAGCGTGGGTCACCGCTGTGTTTGGCACACACAGCAGAACGGAGTGTCAGGGGAGAGGCAGGTCAGTGTGGGCCGGAGGAGGTGGCATGGGGGTCTGTCTCATGCTGGAGGGAGCCTGAGCCCAGGCAATCAGCTGCTGACAGCAGCACTGTGGTGTGACTTCTTTCTAATTATGTCATCTCTCAGCCCCCCTTCCCAGATGATTTCCAAAGTCGACTCCTGCATTAACAGGCTGTAGCTCTGCTCTTCCCAATCCCACGATTCAGGAGGGGCTGAGCTACAGCATGAGGGACAGGAGACCAGGCGATGGGGAGAATCGTGGAAGCCAATGGCTCTTCCATTTAGAGGTTCTTGCTGGGTGGAAAGAACCCTACCAACAAAAATCCCCTCGGGCAACATTTGCCAGGTAGCAGGTGCCCAGCGATCTTTGTGTCTCCTCAAAACAGACTGTGGATCCCACATCCTGTCGGGCTCACCCACTTTCTCCCACCCTCTTTTCATTCCATTCTCCTCTTTTAGCACAGATCTTTTTTTTTTCCTTTAAACTTAATTATGCAAGTGATACGTGAATACATTCTAGGTCTAAATGTGTCAAACCAAACAAATGAAAGTCATGGGCGACATCCCTACACCATGTCCCTGCTCCCTCTCTTCTGCTCTGTGTGACTTCTAGACTTTGTCCTTTGCGTGTAAATACAGACACAAGTACATATGGGAGGAAGGAGTGTGCCTCTGTCATGTACACTCAGAGCAGATTATTTTACAGCTCGCTTTCCCATCTGATGACGTGGCTCTCCGTGTTGGTACATTTAGGATCATTTAATCTTTTTAACTGCTGTAGAGTATTCACAGTTTTAAAATAAAAACATCCCTGCCCCGAGGGACATTTAGGTGGTGTTCAATCTTTTGCTATTCCAAATGGCCACAGTGGACACTTGTTCTCTCTGTGAGAACAAGTACATTTACTTGTAGGATCAGGACTTGGGGGACCTGGCTGGGCCTGAAGGCATGGGGAGGTATCTGGCCACCAACCCCTCCACAGGAAATATATTCACTTCTCACACCTTCTCAGGTCCCCATGCCAGGTTCCAGCCATGCATGAGCCCTTGGAGGTTACACCATGACTCCCTCAGAGAATTTTATCTCCCACCTCCAGTGTGAATTGCCAGGCGACTCCTAGGACAGTGAGTTTGGCAGATTAGTGGCTCCTGGGCTGAGGCTGATACAGCCTATGTTCTTTCTAGCTACATGGGTCTCACAGTCCGGAGCCCCCTCCTCAGCCCTGTGAGGAGCCGCACTGAGCCACAGCAGGTCAGAGCTGGTTGTTCTCGGCAGGGCTATCCGTACTCAAGGTCACTCCCCATTATAACAGCCCAGCAGGTGTCCCATGCTGAGGCTCAGGGATCTTTCCTCCTGTGGTCACTCTGAGTCCACCTGGTCCCACCCCAGGCCCACCATGACCTAGGACTCGCTATGATGGCAAACTCTCCTCCTACAGCCTCTCCCACCAACACTGCCACCCTCATGCTCTGCCCTTAGCCTTCACACCCTGCTTATCTGTATTTTCCTGTCTAAAGAGTCTTCAGTGAGAAAACCAATCTCTACTGGTGGAATGTGAGACTGCTGATGGGATGGCTGGAGAGGGATCCAGGTGGGGCTGCCCAGTTGGTCTCTGGGAGATGAGCAGAAGGAGCTGAAGTCCTGGCACCTCCCTAGCCTGTGTCCTAAGAGGGAACCGTGTCCTCTGTAATTAGTGCATTCCGTGCAAGTTGCTAACATCTGAGGACTGGCAGGCCTCCCCACAAGCTTCTCAGAGGAATTACTGCCCATTTTATAGATGAGGAACCTGGAGTTCAGGGAGACAAATCAGCGCATGCCCTGCCTGGTAGCTGATATAGGGCTGCCCTGGGCAAAGCTGTGCATCAGCCTTTTCAGGAAATGATCGAGGACTCAGGGAGGGACAGGAAGAAGACACTGCCCAGCTGAGGCCCCTGAGGAAACCTAGGGAGCAAAAGGCCTTTGCAGCAACCCACTTATCAACTCTCACAGGCACCTTCAGACCCCACAACCACTAGGGAAGTTGGCAGGTTCGCAGAGGCATGGGGAGCTCCCAGCAGCCTCTGAGTACCATCTCTGTATCTCCCCAGCTACTGCCCTGCTGCCAAGTTAGCCAGATGTTTGGCATTCAGTGCTGTCAACCAACAAGCCTGCAGCCCCTGTCACTGTTCTGGGCACAGAGAACCATGTAGGAACAGAACAAAATCAAGTTCCCAACCCCACCAGAGCTTCCAGAGACTGAAGGTCTATGTATTAGGATGTCAAAGAGTGGTAGGTGCTGAACAGAAAGAGGAAGCACAATGGGGCAGAGGACATGTGTATGTTGAGGGTGGGGGTGAAGCCGTGTTAAATGAAATGTCAAAAGAGTTGACTCTTTGGCTGAACATGTAGCTCAGTGGCACAGCACTTGCCTGGCAAGTGCAAGGCCCTGAGTTCAATTCCTGGTTCCAGTTAAACCACTCCCCCTCCCAAAAAAAGAGAAGTGACTCTGAGAGTCACACTTTTGATATGAAAGCTGAGGGAAGTGAAGGAGGAAGGCATGCAGGCAGCAGGAGTGGGGCAGGGGTCTTTCTAGACAAAAACCCTGAGGTACATTATGCCTGGTGGGCCTGAGAACAAGGAAGGAAGCCAAGAAATGAGCAAGAGGAAATTTATCTCCTTCCGGAGGAAATAAATTGAGGGGTAGAGATGGCAGAGGGAGATCACACAGAGCCTGGGGGGCTCAATGATCCGGTACCCAATGGAGTTTTGAGCTCTCCCAAAAAGCAAGGTAAAAATTCCTGAAACTGAACAAAAGCAACAGATTCCTCCCCCCCACCCGAATCCTTTTCTTGTTACCCTAGGCCATGGAAGCAATTTGGTCATTTCCCCCTTCCTCCTCTTCCTCTTCCTCCTCCTCATGTTCCTTCTTTTCCTCTCTCCTCCTCCCTCTCAGAACCTGCCCCTGACCTTGTCCCAAGCTGGCTTGCTGGCATGCAGCTAAGGCAGTGGCTGCCTCTCAGTTGCAGGCAGAAGACAAGGCCAACAAGGGGACAAGGGGACGAGAGGAAAGACGCCCCCGGGAGAGGCAGGCGACAGCACGAGGGACAACGTCACAGGGGCCTCTGACCGCTATTCATTTCAGTCCCTGTGTCTCCATCAATAACCGTCTGCCAGTGACCAGGAGGGGGAGGAGGGAGGAAGGGTGATGTGGGGCTGGACAGAGGAGGGGTGGATAGAGGCCAGACGGCTCCTTGGCAGCTCCTCCGAGCCCTGGGCAGGAGGGAAGGCAGAGCTAGCACTGGGAGCTCAGCTTCTGTCTCTGTGCTTCCTTCTTCCATCTCTGCATCCCCTCCACCTACATATTCCTGTTTTGCCTCCTCTCTCAAGCTAGGTGAGGAAGGAGGCAGCACCAGTCTCCATAGTAGAAGAGGAGAAAGAGCTTTGGTCGGGCACCAGCTGGACGATGGAGGAATCAGGTGCTATGGAGGACACTGGCAGTACTCTACCTGATTCCAAAAGGCCAGAACATGTCTGGTGACAAGGGCTGGTGTAGGCATCAGTCTGTCCCCATCAGACTGTGGGCCTCAAGAGACGATAGCCTGGGTCAAAGTCCTGGCACAGAGTGAGTACCCAGGAAGTAAATGACCATGAGAAAGACCAAATTTCTGGCAATTTTTGGTCAGGAAAGGAGTTTGTTTGCAACTCAACTAAAGCAGTCAAGGAGGGCTGCCTGGAATAGGCAGTGCCCCATTCACTCCATTCCATTGTTGAAAGATGGGCGGGGTTGGGAAAAGTACAACTGGAGAGAGAAGGCAGAGCCCATGAGCAGACTGTGCACCCAGGGATGGCGGGGTGTTGAGTGCAGGTTTCAGGGGAGGCTGAGAAGATAACAAAAATGAAACAGAGGAGCTGGCCTGCCTTCAAGGTGCCTTGTGTTAGACATCTGGTGTGCAGAGGCCAAAGCAGGCCTTCTGACTTTCATCATGACTTGCAGTCTTTCAGGGAAACAGGCCACAGACATGAGGCAGTGGAAGAAACTCCAGGAAAGATGCTCCCATCACCAAACTTCGTCTTTGCCTTGTCTCAGTGCTGGAAGGGCCAGCACTAAAGTCCCCCCATGAAGCAAGATTGCTCTGTCCAGTTGAGGGGCCCTGGTGAGGAGCAATGGTGTGGCCCAGATCGTCTCTCCCAGTGGCAGTACACTGGACTCTGGAGCTCACATACTCACTGGACCCTCAGTTCTCAGATGGGGAGCCTGATGCTGGACAGGGGAAATGGAGCAGAGCAGCAGGGTCACTGGGGAGTTAGAGGCAGGGCGAGGGTAGGCCTCAGTTCCAACACTTGGACTGGCTGGGGGGCCCAAGAAGCCCTCTACCTAGCAGGGGCGTGAAGGCCCTCCCTGCAAATGTGACAACAGGAACTGGGCCAGGGGACACAGGCAGCATGTGACGGCCCTGTTCATTTCATTAGGAGGAATTGGCCAGGGTCTTTCTCACAGCATAAGCCTTTATTTGGAAGGCAGGAGGTCCCTCATCATCTCTGACTGGGTGGCAGCCCGAGCGCATGGGCAAGTGTGCCTAGAGGCGCTGGGGGCAAAGGTGAAAGCTGCCCCTTCTGGGCGTTGTCGGGGCTGGCGGAGAAACAGGTAGAAACAGCACCCGCTGAGAAGAGGGAAAAGGGCAGAGACGCTTGAGGCACCAGGGCTGGGGACAGAGAGAGACCCGTGGGCAGAGGGGGTGTGGTGGGGGGAGACTCTGCGGAGGGAACAAAATAGGAAAGCAACGGGAGGGACGAGAGGCAGACACACAGGAGCACGGAGAGGCAGGGAAGCTCCGAGGAGAGGGCACCGGCACCGGAGAGAGAGGTGGGAATGCGACGAGGGGCTGCGAGGGGCGGGGGCGCGCGGCAGGGCGCGTCCCGGGCCTGGCCAGGCCGGGCCGGGCTGGGGGCGCCCCACTGACCCTTCTCGGCGCTTGCTTCCCTCCCCAGGCTGCGCTTTCCTCACCTACTGCGAGCGTGAGTCAGCGCTGAAGGCCCAGAGCGCGCTGCACGAGCAGAAGACTCTGCCCGGGGTAAGTCAGTGGTGCCCGCCGCGGCGCGAGCGAGTGGCGCGCCGACAGGGGGCGACTTCGCGAGGCCGGGCTGCGGCGCGGCGGCGGCGGCGGCGGGCGGGGAGACCGGGCCGGGGCGCCGCGTCTGCCCGCGCCCGGGACGGAGCTGGCGCGCGCCCCGATCCCTGCGCTCCAGCCCCGACGGAACCTGGCGGGGACCCGGGTGAACTTGGCAGTGGCCGCGAAGCCCAGGCGCGGCTCCGGTGTGCGCTGCCCGCGGGGTGGCCCGGGGCGGGGGCGCGGCGGTGTCCCAGGACACCTCCGGACCGCGGTGCCGCCCTGCCCGCCGAGCTGGTGCTGGGTCCGGGCCGGTTCCCGCGGTGGGGCCGCGGCGGGAGGGAGGGGCGCCTCCCGGCCCGAGCTTGGCGCCGCCGCCGAGTGAGATCACCGCGGTTTATTTAAGGAGCCAGCCCTCGTCTTTGATAAACTATCGCGCCTGGGCCCTGGTTTATAGCTTCTGTGTGGGGGAGAGGAGGATTATTTATGGACCCCCTAACTGGGTGTGATATCAGCCATGGCTATTATCGAGGCTAGTTCATCACCATAAAATAAGAAGTGTTCCTCGGGTCAAGGGTCTGTGCGGTCTCTCCGGTGGGTTCAGAGAGATGGGGGGGGGCGAGATATATGACTGCTGAGTATCTAAAGATAAATGGAAAGATGTGTGTTTGTGGGCACAATTTAAACAATTTATAAATATCCGGTGTTTAAGCTTCTACAATGGACACTGCGGGGAAGCACGTGTTCTCTCTATGTATGCGCTCCCGTGCTTACACATGCATGTTTACATTCTTACCAAGCAAACGTATGTAAACACACGTTTCCCTCTCTGGCCCACAGCGGGAAAGGTTAACCAGGTAGACGAGAGAAAATGCAACCCCCGGGCTGGAGCAGCTTTCCTTTGCATCAGAGATCTTTCTTTACCCCTTCGGGGGTGGGGAGTGCTGAATCACACAACCCCCTCTTCCATTAAGACAGCCTTTGTATTGTTTTTTGGTATTTGGGGTTGCAAGGCACGGGGCTGAGTCATCTTAATAACGTACCCACGCATGCAAATATATGGAAATGGCGCACCGCACAGATTCTGTGTAGAGCCCAGCTCTGGCAGGGTGGCCCTTCCCAGTTGGTTTTTTAGTGGCGCAGCTACATGCACATATATTATAGTAATTACTTTCTGGGTACCCTCTGTAAGATGGCAGAAATATGCTCCACATCGCCCCATGTTATGTGTGAAGCATAAAGCCATATTGTAAGATAATCAAAGGCTTCTGAGAAAGGTTTGTGCTGATTAATAAAGTGTTTATGGTACTTTGTTTTGGGGGAGATTGTGATAGATATTTTGGAGCCACCCAAATGGAATAGAAAATACCACATTGTTATGGGAGGTCCTTCATCAGCTGGAAAGAGATTGCTGGGGAGTTTCATGCTGGCTAAAAGCCGGAATCAGATGGGGAAACAGAAAGAGAGAAGGTGGGAGGGGGAGGTTTAAGATTGTGAAAAAGGAGAAGCCTGAAACTGGGAGAATTTCAGTAGTGAGTATGGATTGTTGGGGATCTAACATTAACTTGTGGTTGTTTATTTTACATATAATAGAATAGCTAAATGATGGAGTGTATTAGTTCTTTAATAATTTATAGAAATACTTTGATGTTGCAGTAATTACATTAAAGGTCACATATCAAAGGTAATTTGGTTGAGCAGCTGTGATGGTTTCTCAGAAGCAATCAATATCACTGTCCGTGGTGCTGATTTCACCAAGGGGCCTGCCAGATTAAAGAAGGCTTATTACCAGGCAGAAAGGCCCAGGGGAAATCAGGAGCACATTGGAGCGACGCGCCGGCCCCCCTTCCGCGATAATTAACACTGTTCCCCATAATCTGCGCTAATCCTTCATACTGGGAGATCCAATGGCATTTTTCTGAAATCACAAAGACAAGTTGGGCAAGTTTGGAAGGAAAGGGAAAAAGAAACATGAATGTATGTTGGGAGAGGGGAGGGGTGAGGAGGAGGCCAATAGCAGAACTGCGCACGGCCCAGAGCCCCCGTGTGCTGCCTGGAATATCAGCCTTTCTTCAAAGGCTTCTCAGGGCGATTCATGGCCTCAAAAGCCTCATCACACAAATTCTCAGGGCAGGCACAGCCTGCAGGGGGCAGGGACAGGGAGAAAAGACAGAATTGTAACTCTGAGTTCCTAGGGCACATTGTCCCTACACAAACTCACATGCAGACAAATGAAAAACAAAACGACCGAATAAAATTATGCTTTAAAGTGGAGTCATTTTGATTCTGGAAAGCAGAACTGGAGTTATTATTGCTAGTTGGTTGTGTTTTTTTGAGATCAGGGAAACTGTGCTGCTCGCAAATGCAAGAATAGAACCAAGTAAAATGCTCTGACCTGACCAAACGAACAAATGCTCCTGCCAGCTGAGGTCTTGCTTAGGGCTACCTATTTGGTAGTATGGGTGGGGACAGAGGGGAGAATGTCTTCTCATCTAGGGTGATCACACTAGGTGCCCCAGTAAGCACACTCTGTGTCTGACTAAGGAGAATGAAATTGAAAAAAGAACCTAGAAAACTGGTAACCCCAGCAATTTAGGCACTTTTCCAGACTTCAGAATCCATTAAAATCAATCCATTAAAACCAACCCTCCACTTCTTACTGAGGAGAGAAAGAGGAGGAAAGATAGTACAGGCAACGTATTCTGTTTCTCAGCAAGTTACAGAGCTAGTATCCTGTCACCAGCAAGAAAAATCATCCCGTGATCGTCATGCACATGGTCATGCGAACACCACCACCACAACAACAAAGACAGAACTGCAGGTGTCTCTAGCACAAGTCTTCATTTGGGGACAAAGAGGGGAACTAACATTTCTTTAGGGATAAGAGTACACTCCAGTGCCAGATCACAACAGCTGTTTTTACAAATCAGGGGTCAGTTTCCCTGGGAATCAGTGTAATTGAAGCAACTCCAATGGCTGGTGGAGTCATCCTCATCCAGCCTCACAATGGATTATTATTTTTGACTTTGGCATGATTTTAGTCGAATGAGATTAGTAAACCATGAAGTCACATCAGGGTCTTTTAGAGCACAGCCTCCTGCCAGAATCTGAGCAGGGCAGTTCCACTTTTTCTAAACTGTATCGCTATCACGGTTTCTCTTCCTTACAATCTCACTTTCTCTTGGCCTCCTGGCCCTCTGTTGCCTATTCCATTCTCAATGTTTGTTCCACTATCCATAGGGTCAAGTCCACAAGGGACACTTTATCAATCCATCATCAGGCGTTTCCTGAATGTGTACCAGAAACTGGCCTAGATGGGTACCCTGTAACACACAAACAAGAAAAACACATCTGCCCTCCCTCTCGGAGTTTCTTCTTGAGTTGAACACACATATGCACACACATGCTTGCACACACACACAGCCAAATGTAACCAAGAATATAAGATAGCAGATGTTATTATAAATGAGTAGTGTGAACAGTTACTCCTTAATCACCCCTTAATCACAATTAACATTATTAAACACTTAAAACAGACTGATTTGATGCCAAGAACTGCACCCCTGTTACCGCCTTTTATCTGCACAACCACCCCCATGAGGAAGACACCATGATTCTCCCCCACTGGTGAGGAGACTGAGGTTTCCCCAAGGTTATACAATTCATGATTAGCACTGGGTCTGCTGTGATCACCTCTGTTAGCCTTGCTTTAGGAATCCAGAAGGGATTGAAATGACTGTGGAGTATGGGAATTGCTAAAAGGTTTTCCTGGGAGTAGGACCAGTTAGCCAGGTGAGGGCACTGAAAAGCAACCCAGAGATGAGGAACACAGGGCAGCATGCCAGCTGGGGCCTGGTGAGATGCTTCAGGCAGCCAAAGCCTGCTCAGAGAGCTAGCTGGGGCTTGAGCATACACAGATAGCCTCTTGGAAGAATTGTGTCCCCTAAAATACAGCTCTGATCCTAGTCCCAGCTCCTCCAGTCTTCGGGACTTTGCAAGAAATTGTCTTGCAGAAAGAACCCATCTGTCTCCAAAGATGGGAATCCAAGGTCTCAGGGGGAGGCTCTGAGTACAGAAAACCAGGTGATATGACAAGCAGTGGCCAACACTTCCCTCTTTTGGCAGCAGAGAAGGCTCCGGGCAGGGCTGATGATAGGAGAGCTGAGTCCATCAGCAGGCCTGGAGGCAGTGAAGGGGGAGCTGTGCTGGGTAAGGGAGCTGTATCTGCTTGGTAAACATTAAAGTTCCAATTCACTAGTTAAAGATTGGCTTTTGTATCCTCACTCCAGCAACCCTACAATACAAAGCAAACTAACACACTTCCCACCTCCTCCCACCCTCAGCCCTTGTAGACAAGCACTGTCCCTGCCGTGACCACTCCCAGCTCCTTCCCCATTGCTGCCTGCAACTCAAGATTGGTCATTTCCATGGAAATTCAGTATGACCTTCTTTGAGTTTATTGAGAAAGATGTTAAAATAGAAGATTAAAAAAAAGTCCAGTCGAATTCCTAGCCTTGCTGTCCCAGGGTATCTCTCCTGTAATTCTGATAACCTTCCCCTTTCTTTTTTGTTAATCCTGTCTCTTTTTCTTTTTCTCTCCTCATTTTCTGCCTCTGTTCCCTTCCTCTTAAACAATTTCCTCTTCCTCTTTTCCTTCTCAGTTTTATCCATTTTTTCTTTTATTGTTCTCATGGTCTCTCCTTTTGGTTTGTGTTTATTCTTGTTTTGAGACAGGGTTGTGCTATGTAGTCCATGTGGGCCTTGAACTTTCTGTAGAGCTCCAGGTGACCTGAAACTCATGGTCGTCCTTCCTCAGCCTCCTTAGTGCTATTACAAGTGTATGTCACCACACTTCACTCCTCGCTGTCTCTCCTTTCTCCCTGCTCTCTTTCTGCCCACTCCACCTCTTCCTTGACACCCATAGGGGACCCTAATGGGACCTTCTCCAGCCTTGGGGGCTTCTCTGAAGGGGCTCAGCTCCCTCCCTGACAACCTTGCCATTGAAGAATCCATCTAATTTTATATACAACTGTAAAGATGAATGATAAGTAGAAAGGATGCAGGCAAGAACAAGATGAATAAATTATAAAGGGCAAATGATGACAAGACAGGGGTCCCCAGAGACAGGGATATGATAACAGAAACTAAAGATGAATTTATGATGGATGTAGTTAGCATGTACAGAGGCTGTTAATTCTTTGGGGTAGTTTTACAACTTCTAGTGATTGGCGCAATCAAAGCGTTTCATTTTAGAGACGTGATCTGTTTCCACTTGTCTGTCCTGTGGGCACAGTGCTGGGTTTGTCTCTGCATGGTGAATCTGTCTCAGCACCTTCGACTTCTCTCCAAGAGCCCTGTCATTTTCTGGGTCTCTGCTTAGGATCATGAGGTCATAGCCACACCCAGAGTTCCCCATTCCTGCTGTCCCTCCTTGTTGTGTTAGTTTGGGGACTAAGCTTCCCAGATCAAGATGCTGACAGGGTTAGTTTATTTTAAGGGGTTCAGGGGAGAATTTGTTCCAAGTCTCTCTCCTAGCTTCTGAAAGCCTCGGGCAGTGCTGGCTTGTTGATGGTGTTCTCTGTTTCTTCACATTTCCTTTCCTGCATTCATTGTCTATTTCTGCATCCAAAGTTCCCCTTTCTAAGGACACCAGTCATGCTGGATGGAAGCCCACTCTAATGATCTCATCTTAGTCTGGTCCTCTGCCAAGACCCTATTTTTAATAAGGCCACTGATATGACATAGCCTTTCAGCATCTTTTTCAGGGAACAATGCAATCGGCAATACTGAGAAATGGGTTTCCCTATGCCTCTTCCGTGGTGAAGAGGAAAAACGATTTCCATGCCGCTTGAGTTATTAGAGTCCCATCAGCCATTCCTCAGTGACTCCTATCTGGTCTCATGCTTTTCCTTCCCATCCTAGGAAAATGAATGTCTTATCTTTCTTCTTGCCTATATTCCCTAAAGAGAAGTATCTATCTGTCCTTTAGAGCAGTGATTCTCAACTGAGCAATTTTGCACCCCAAAGACAATTGGCATTGCTGGAGATGCTGCTGGTATCTGGTGAGGAAAGGCCAGGAAAGCTGCTAAATATCCACAATGCACAGGATGGTCTACCAACAATGTCAATAGTACCAAGGTGGAAAAGACTGTCGCAGAGCCAGGAGTTCCCTAAAACTCAAGACAGGGCGGCCCTGAAACAGACCTGCCCCTCTTACTGCTTATCCCTCATGTGGAGATGAGCCCAGGGTACCTGACAGGGTAAGAAATGGGAGATTTTGTTAAGAGGCACTTGTTCAATGGTGGGCATGCAAAGGGAGTGGCAAGCAGCAGAAGAGAGCAAAGCCCAATTCCAGGAACAAAGGGTCATACTTGGCTGGCTATGCACACCCTCTTGTCACAATCTGCAGACTTGGCCAGAAGTCTACCACTTTTAGCACCACTACCAGCTCAGGTATCTTCCTTGACCCACATGGCATCTGTGATCTGAGTGACAAGAGATGAGAATTTGCTCACAACAGGGCTGGGACCAGAGTCTGTGCCTCCAAGGTCTACCACATAGGAGTCCTCTAGCCCTTCCCTTCAAAAGGCTCCCATACATACCTGGACCTCCACATACTTGGACCCTTCCAGAAAAGAACAGCAACCTGGAGGGCAGCAAAAAAGGCTATAAATTCAGAGATGGGACCAACCAGACACAGAGTTCTATTCTGTAACACCCACAGGTCTTGCCTGTCCTCCTCCATACCAGTCTTCAGCCCCAGCCTCACCATATGTTTCCTTTTAAGAACTCTTCACTAGGGGCCAGGGATTTAGCTCAGTGCCTGCCTGGCAAGCGCGAGGTCGTGAGTTCAATCCCTGGTACCAAAAAAAAAAAAAAAAAGAACTCTTCACTCCCTTCCCACAGTGACATCTTGAAGTCCTCCTCCTCTTCATCCCCTGGAGCTTTGCCCACACTGTCCCTGCCTCCTAGACTGACCACATTGTTTACCCTGCCCTGCCCTGTCTACCCGTCTTTTATGCCCACAGAGACTGAATCTTCTCTATGACCTCAGCAAAACCCCAGCCTGGCTCAGTAGGGCCCCCGGAGTCTGTCTGAGAGAACCCAGAATTCCTGTGTCCACAGCCACATAGTGGACTTGAAGGAAGTAAACAAGCAAGCGGGCACTTGAATGACTAGAACAGCCTGACCCAGAGTAAGTCAGGTGGCACTCTGGTATGGCTCATGTCTAGGTGTCTCCTCAAAGCCTCATGCAGTCATAGGTGGGGCTTTTTCAGATGTGTCTGTGTCTAGGGTAAGTGATGCTAGGACTGATTCATAGTGCAACGCTAGACTCACAGGCACTAGGACTAAGGGTGTGAGTGCTGCCTGCCCTAAGTAGCCTGGATTAGATACAGTGTAAGAGATAGAAAGAGCTGTGATCATCTCTTGTTGCTTTGCTACCTTCTACCAGGCATGAGCAGTTTATCCTCTGTGATGTCACCTGCCTTGAAGCCTGCTGATTATCGACTGAAACCTCTACAAATGGTGAACTAAACAGATCTTTAACTATGGGCATCAGATATTTTGTCTCAGCAATGAGAAAATTAACTGAGACACCCCTCAGCTCAGCTCATACTTTCCCTGAAGCCACCTTGTGGGCTGGGAAGAGATGTGAGCACATTGCCTCTGGAGTCCCTTCCAGCTCTATATTCTTTAAATTTCTAAGAATAATTTTACCCCCTTTAAAAAAATAAAAATGTAAAGAAAATTTAAAAAATAAATTTCTAAGAATAACAGCATCACCATTACTCATACTACTTATGACAACAGGGAGAAGGTGATCATGTCTACCAGTCTGCCACCTGCTGCCACTGGCAATAAGTGTAATAAAGTAAGAGTCAGACGTGTCCCTTTCCAGTATACACCAGTCAGACTGTCTGCCTAGGCTGGGGCCAGAACCCCAGAGGTGTGCCTACTATCCATGCCCTCTGCTCAGGTCTCTTTCTAACCAGACCACTGTTTCACCGTTTCCTGCAGCACTGGTGCTTGTAACAATGCTGGAGCATGGTTGCCACCTGAATCAGTAGCAGAACCATGTGTAGGCAGTGACCTAACCTACACAGAATTTAACTGAGAGAGAGAGGGTGTTTAGCATTGAACAAACACCGGTAAGGCAGTGGATGTTGCTAAAAGAGTTCATAATTTGGTTTGAGAGCCAAGTGTGAAGATGGTTCATGATGCAGACAGTTATCTTTAGGATCTGAAAAGTGATAAAGATGGGAAGGTTCTGGAAGCACCAGTAAGACAAGCTGGGGACTTTGGAGGAACCCAGACACCATGGTGGCCTTCTGCTTCCAGACCCTCACCTTCTGGGTGACCACAGTTACCCTTATGAGATAAAACTCAGCCCCCTGAGACTCTGTCCCCCACAGGATTCAGGTAGTGGTGAGCCCCTGGCTGCAAATCCTCCAGACCCCCAGGTCTTAGCCAAATGCACAGTTTCCTTCAAAGTCCTCTTTCTTCATGCCGTTCCTTCTGCCTGAAGAGTTTCCAGTCATCCACAGAGCACCAACTCCATTAGAGAACACTTCCTCTGTAGGTCTCTCTGCCCTCCAGGGAGTTTTCCAGTCTCCAGGGGTGCCTTGGTGTTCCTTTGGCCCCACACTGCTCTGCTACAACCTAGATTTTACATCCTGGAACCCCAGCTTCCATGCTTGCCTGAGCCCAGTATTGGCTCTGAGCAGGGTAGGCAGGTGGTGGAAGGAAGCACCTCTCCGCCGAACAACCTCTCTGGCCTTGGCACCTCCTAAAGGCATTCCAGAAGGTCTGTTCCCACAGCTTCCCCTCCACCCATATTCCCTCCAGGCCCCCTAGAGAGCTTTCAGCTGGGGTTGCCTTGGGAAGCCAGGAAGCCCCCATTTTGTGGCAGTGGGTGGATAAGGAAATGCTTTATGAAAGGTGCTTCAACCTGTGCCTGCACAGCAGCACAGGTGCAAATGTGGGCATGTGTGAAGCAGCGTGTGTATCCTCAGGAGACAGAGTCTCAGGTTGCCATGAGGGCCAGACCTCCATGAGTCTGTGTGAGGATCTTAACACGTTTCTTGACCTTTCATCAGAAAGCGAGGTTGGGTGACAACGCTGGTATGAGCTGCTGTTCAGCATGGGTGTATTTTAGGACTAGAGGGGTTACTTCTAGAGGGCATGTGCATGGTGAGCAGAAGGCCAGACATCTGTGCTGTTGAGCAGTGGGGTTCCGGAACTGTAGGCAGGTACGTACCATCAAAGACAGGCAACTTTGGGTGATGATGGGGAAAAAAGCAATACTGTTCTTTCTCCAATTCCTCTGAAAAATCACGGTTGTAAAGAGAAAGGACTGGGGATGCTGTCTCCCTAGGGGCCCCCAAGTTTATTGTGGTTCAAGTGCGCCCTGTGATCAAAGGTGGTGGTGATGTGTCCTCTTGTGACCACCAGGGGGCACCATGTAGGTGGTTTTTCTTGGGGTTTGAGTGGACACAAGGGTTAGTGGACACAAGGCACGTGTTCGAGGACTACCTGGTACCCAACTCCATGCCCAGCCCAGAAAACATGAAATGATGTGGGACACTGGCGCCCTCCACAGAGGACACGGGTGTCCTCTCCCGTTCTGGTGTTACAGATCCACATCACTGCTGGGTGATGTGGATCTGTAACAAAAATCCTGTGTAGGCCCTTTACATGATGTGGAATGTTATAAATAATGCAAGTGTTATTATTAATGACAAAACAATGATGCAAGTGTGAAAGACATTCATGGTTCTCTGTCACAATAAAATCTGTGACTACTAATTTATATATGAAATAACTAAAGAAAAATAAAAATATAAAATGGTTCAAATGTATATCAAAGACTGTATATCCTTCTATATTTCACAGAAGGGAGATAAAAGTGAGTTGTAATAGACAGGAAGGACTCTATGAAGAAGGAAGAACAAAATTGTGTTGTGTATGTGAGGTAGAAAGAATTGGAAATATAGTGTGTCGGTGAGTTTTCCATTACTATAATAAAATGCCTGAGATAATTAACTCATAAGAGAAAAGGTTTACTTTGGCTCACAATTTTGGAGGTTCCAGTTCAAGATTGATTGTCCTATTGCTTTTGGACCTCTAGCAAGACAGGAGCAAAACAAAACCTTTTCATCACAAGCCAGGGAACAAGAGAAAAAATATGAAGGGACTTGGGCCACCCAGTACACTTGAAGGATATGGCTCCAATGACCTCAGAACTTCCCTCAGGGCCCCACCTCCTAAAAACTCTACCATCTCCCAGTAATGCCATGCTAGAATCAAGCTTTAACCATTGCTGCCTTTGGAGGACATTCAGACCAAATCAGGAGAAGAGGAAGAAGACTTGAGGAGCCAGAAAATTCTGAATGTTCCTCCTGGAGCCAAGGATGAGACCAAGGAGAATGTGTCTGGAGCAGAAAGAACCTTTCTCACACTGTTACCCTTCAGAACCTCCAGCTCTTTTCAGCCTGTTGTAGGTGCCAGACACCCCGCAATCTTGCAGCACTGGGGGTGGCTTCAGGCCCAGCAAGTCTCCAGCTTTCCTTCTCCCTGAAGAAGCCTTATCTTCCCCTGCTCCCCCACCAGGGTGCTCCCAGGGTTTGGGGGCCTAGCTCCAAGTTCCAGGCTTCACCCGCAAAGCACTCCCAGGCCGCCCTTGCCCAGATCCACCTCCCCCTCATTTGAGGGTTTGCATTTGAGGGTTTGCATGTGAACCCTGACCAAAGTGTGGATATTGGACTGGCGCATGTTAGGAATGTAGTCTTGGGCTCCACTTCAGACCATCTTGGTCATATTTAATGGACTGTACCTGCTGTGTTTGAGCAAGAGACCCAGGAGATTCATGGACACAAAAATGTTTGACAGCCCCAGTCTCACTTTAGAATTTGGAGGGGGTCATCTTAGTTTGGTCCCTCCAAAAGCAGACTCTAGCAGACAAAAGTAGACTCTGAAAGCAGAAAAGCACTTGGACACAAGTGATACTTGCACAAATGGAACTTGGATGGTCACCCCAGGAAACACAGTCAATAGTGAGGAAGTGCCACATGGAAGAGAAGAAAACCCTAGAGGATGTGGGAGCAGGCAGGCTGATTGCCACTGTGAGCGCTGCTTAATCCCACTGGAGATGCTAGAACCAGACTCAGGCAAACTCTGGAGCTGTGCCACCCAGGAGCCAGACAGCTGTGGTCCTTATACACCATGTTCCTCAGGGCTATGGCCAAGTGTGCCCGCAGATCATTAATCCTTCAGCTCTTGCTGCATGGGAGGGTGGTGCAAAAGGAGCTCCATGTCCAGCCCTGGAGCCACAGCTGGAAGTCAGGCCACTATTACTAAGATGGGGAGAGCAAGGGATCAACAAGCAAGAAATTGATTCTTCCAGCATATTCCCAAATGGGAGGACAGATTAAGGATTCCTCCTTTCTAACCATGGTGACAGCTGCCACTCACTGGAGACAAAAGATGGGCCACATACTGGGCATTTATTATCTCACTTATGTATGGCAGAATCTCACTTGTGCCCTCAGCATTAATAGTCCTGTTGTACAGGACAGAAAATTGAGGCAAGGGGACTTTAGTTCACACAGTCAAGAACAGTCTAGTTCCATAGCCCATAATCTTTCCACCACATCCTGAGTTGCCAGCCCTGTGGAAAACTAGAGCTACAAAGAACAGTCCATACACCTAACCTATGCTTAGATTGGAGATGTACTGCTCTGCGTGGAAAGCAGAGTCAATTCCAGCCTCATCTCCACCTAAAGGCTTACTGTTTGCTCTTGGGAAGCCACTTAACCTCTCTTACATTCAGTTTCAGTGACCAGCACATCAGATCATAATACATTTGGCGACAGTGGCTTCAGCAGATGGAACTTAGGGGTTTGGTTTTTGTACATCACAGGGTTAGGGACCTGGTATTGATTCAGCAACATAATAAGTTTGGTCAGAGTCTTTTCCCTCATGGTTATAAAATGGCTGCCCCAGTTCTATACATCACATCTTCAGTCAAAATGGGTAGGTGCAGCTTCCTCTGTCTCTTTTATCAAGAATGTAAAAGATTAGGCTGAGGATTTAGCTCAGCAGTATAAGCACTTGCCTTGCAAGCGCGAGGTCATGAGTTCAATCCCCAGTACAAAAAAAAAAAAAAAAAAAAACGAATGCAAAAGATTTCCCAGAGGCCCCTTCCCCAATTGCAGGGGGTGGTAAGCCAAATCCTTATGATCTCACCTCAGTTTTACTTGCTTTCCCAGAGTATAAGATCCCACTGTGTCAGTTCCAATCCTCAGTCGCAGGAAAAGCCAGCAGTCCCACATTTCCAGCGTCCACCCTGGAGAAGTCCTCATGGCCACTCCAGCCCTCCAGATCGCTCCATTCTCAGAAGACCCTCAGGACCTTGAGATCAACTCCTCTGCCCCATGACACTGGGCAGGTTCAGGCCGCAAATTCCACCAGCCTGGCTTCCAATCCCAGCTCCACCACTCTGAGCTGTGTTTGTCATCTCTCTTCTCTACACCTCAGTTTCCTTATTCAGCCCAAGGATGCCAGTCATGCCTCTATCTGGGATCCACACAGGCATAGCACAAAGTAATGTGTGCAAAGCGCTGGGCACTGCCTACATCTGGGAACCGTGTACAGTAACGGGCTCTCTCTTGCTACCATTGCTACCATTGCTGCTGCCATTCAGTCTCTCCAGAGAGGAGTGAGACACTGTCCTCAACTCTTTCTGACCCACCCCTTCCCCCAGCTTCCCAATTTGGAGAACAGCAGACCTTGGTGCCAAGCTGTAAGCTTCTTAACACAGGGCTGGGGAGACCAATAAAGCCACCCACTAAATGAGAGCCAGTTGTGAGAGCAGCTGGAGTATTCTAGATGGCCCTGGACCTATTGCTGCCAAGGCCTGGATGAATTCAGGTCCACCTGCTTCATTTCCCCAGGAGAGCTGACAGCTACATTTATCCTAATGGCTTGGCAAATCCCACATGAAACCTTGTTCCCCACCCCTCACCTTAAGAAAAGGTGGCATCCTGGAAACTGTGTAGGAGAATCCCAGAATATTGAAAACCCCCAGCAATGACCATGCTCCAGACACCCACATGGTTTAAGTGTCCTAGAAGTCCTTTGAGGCAGGGAGACAGAGGGTCTAAAATGAATATGCGTTCAACCTCTCCCTGAAGCCCCAACAGCTGGCATCCGACAGCTGGAACTGCTTATAGCCTGAAAGAAGGTTTTAATTCAGTTCAGTAAGTGTTTCCTGAGCACCCACCAGGAGCACAGCTCTCTGCTAGGTGCTGCTCGGCAGGTGGAAGGAAGGAGAGGATGAAGACCCTGTCACCCCTGGGGGCTTCCCTCCTGCAGGGGAGAAAAGGTGTACCTGCCAAGCAATTAGAGGACAATGGATTGAGTCTTTGGGCAGGAATTTTGAGCTTGTGAGGGTCTGGGAGTGCTGTGAGGCAGTGATTTCTCAGAGTGTCTTCTAAGAGCTGCACTGCACTGGGCTCAAAGTGGCTGCCTTCCTTCTCCCAGGAGAGCTGGGCACTAGGGCACTGCCCTTGGGGGATAAACAGACATGGATGGATGCGAGCAGCTGGCGATGGCACGGCAGTGAAGGGAAAGCATAAGCAGAGACAAAAGGAAAGAGGAAAGGATGTGGTGAGAAGACTGCAGTGGAACTCACTCAGAAAGTAGCTAGGGACCAGCAGTCAGGGGCAGGTGTGACCCTCATAAGGACAGCATTCAACATGCAGCTATAGAAACTTGGCCACTTTTCTTTGAGCACTTGGGAGCTACTGAGGCTTCCTGAGTAGGAGAGTGACCACCTCACCATAGTGTGCGCCATGCATAGATGACAAAGGCCTATGACAGACCAGTGAAGGGCCTGAAGAAGGGCCAGTGGCCTCAGAAATGGGGGCTAGAACTATGGACACCTCCTTTGATTTCCTTTCCCAGGAGCAGCCACAGTGGGCTGACTTGCTGTACCTGGCACAGCCCAGGCTGACTGGGGTACACCTGGCAGAGGCTCCACACCCAGCTCTGGGTAAGCCCTGTTGGTGCAGATAAGGGGAGATGGGCTCCCTCCAGATCCCTGAAGCTGGTGAGGGAACTTACCACTGACATGGTCCTGACTGCTTAGAGGATTTTTTCCCACCGGAGGAGAAAGTCTCTGTGCAGAGCAGTCTACACAGTGTCAGTGAGGCTCCTAAGCAACACAGTAGAATCTGACATTCAGATTGGCAATAAATGCAAACAAAGATAGTGTCTCAACCTCTTTCTCTCTTTCTCCTCTACTCTCCTCTCCTACACACACACACACACACGCACACATGCACGCACACACACACACAGTCATATAAAACAAAGGTGTCATTATTGTTTGTTTGTTTGTTTGTTTGGGAGGGTGCTTTGTTTTGAGACAGGGTCTTTTCATTGTTCCTCCATCTCGGGAGACCCTTGGTGTTCCACGTTGCTCCCATTCTCTGTCCAGCACAGTCAGAAAACATTGGTTCCTCCTTTTGGGCTAGAAGAGTTTGATCTATGAAGCAAACTCTAGTGTGCCCTTGTTTCTTTCCTGGGGACCAGGACATGACAGAAAAGTAGAGTGGGAAAGGGCTATACCATCACCCACTCTCCCTACCTTATTGATCATGGCCTGTGACAGTCCAGAACTGGGCACAGACAGCTCTACTTAGATGCTACATTTGAATCCCTGCTCATATGCAATGTGGCCTTTATCACAGAGAGGCTTCATGATTGACAAATTAAGGAAGCCTGTCGTAATGCAGAAGGGCTGGGGAGGACACCCATTCCTATTAGCATCCATATTAAGGGTGTGTTCAGTGCAGTTTTATGACTTTGGAGCAGACAATCCAACAGTGTTCCCAAGTTAATGTCCTGCCAAGCCTGCTTTAATGAACAGATACAAAGCATGTGTAATTAGCACGTTGATGGAGTGACACTGAGTACTAGTAAGCTGCTGCAAACACTGTTCTCTTAGGTAGCTGCCATGTTCTTGAAGACAGTAGTTTGTCTACACTACTTATGTGGTGACCAAAAAATTTTACACCATTAATTTCACAAGTGCCAACTTCTTTTGAAGTCCAAGTTATCGTCAGCTCTCACTTGATGGGTTTGAAATTTACAAAGACTTCAACTCTGTTAGTATTCAGCATCTAACAGATATAAGGAACGTGCAGTGGTCAAGGGACAGAGGATCATAGACTCACCTGAAAGTCTTGCCTGATAAGCATAAGACCATCTCTAACTTGTAACATCCCCAGGAGATTTATTGGGCACTGTCCTGCATTGTGAGCTGAAAAAGTGGGCTAGATCCCACTGACATCCTTTGATGCTCTCCGATCCATGGAGCTTTGCCATTTGTTATATGCTTCAGCCTGCACCCTAGCTGGACATTCCTTGGACACTGCTAATTCTTCTTAGGTCACTGGACGAGAATCTTACCTATCTGCAATCCATCAGTTGACAGAGACAGACCCACTGCCGGGCCACTGTTTGAGCTCTTCCCATCTTCTGCCCCCAGAATTTGAGAAGACAGTATGTGCCGTCCTCCTCTATTTTTATTAAATGGTGTATCTGGGAGAACTTAATATTTTCTTTTAGGATAAACTGAGCTAATGCGATGTGCTTGTTTTAATTTACGAGGTTAACTGATCTAATTATCTGTGGCGTTTAGTTAAATCCTTGTGCCTGGGCCGGCTGCAGGTGTGGGCTTTGAATCCTGCCAACAGGAAATCTCTTAAAACGAGCTGATCTAACACAGCAGGTCTGCCGGTATGAGGGATTTTCTAATAATGCATGAATTTATTAACAGCCAAAGATAAATAGAGAATCTATTTACATTAAACAAATTTCACAAAGAACTATCTGCTGCCTCCCAGGTCTCTGTCTTGGGGAGGGTAGGGGGAAGGATCCCTCAACTCTACATTGGTGTCTGTGCTGTCCAGGTTGAGTAGACAGCCACACCAGAGGCCCCCATGAGAAGACATGGACTTACCCCTGCTATAATTGCATGGAGAGCTGAGCTGGTCTGGCAGGAGCTAAAGATCTGGAGCTTTAGTTGACCTTAGATCCTAAAGAACTGGAGGAGTTGCCTAACTCCCTAAAAGCTGGCATTGTCTTGCAAAGTTAACAAGTACCTCCCACTAAAGAAGAAACATAAGGGTACCCTTGTCCTTGGGCTGGGAACATGCTCCCTGGAATCTGAGTTTGAGTGTGAGTGCTATACCATCACCCACTCTCCCTACCTTATTGATCATGGCCTGTGACAGTCCAGAACTGGGCACAGACAGCTCTACTGAGATGCTACATTTGAATCCCTGCTCATATGCAATGTGGCCTTTATCACAGAGAGGCTTCCAGGTAGTATGTCCAGGGAAACTGACAAAGAGGAGTAATCTTTCCATTCAAAGCTAGTTGAATGGAGGTAACATCCAGCATCCTTGGCAAATATGATGTGTGGCACATCAGCATGGCAAGTAGAAGTGACATGGGGCAGCTCACCACACACAGCTGGTATGAGAGGCTCCTGGCTTCCCAATGCCCTTCTTTCCCTAATCCACTAAGAGCTTTCCCAATCTCCATGTAGGAGACATTGTAAGGACCAGTCTGGGATACCAGCACTGTTCAAGGGGAGTGGAATTGTAACTCTGGAAATGTCACATTGTTTGAAATCCTGTTACCCTGTATTGTTTGAAGTATGGATCAGGCCAAGCAACGAAATCCACATTTGAAATGCTTTTTCCATTTCCTGCAGCCCAGATGCCCCGACAGCCAAGTGGTTCAGTACTGACCTGATTTCAGGCAGCATGGAGCTCTCCTCTTCCACATGAACGACCCTGGATGAAACTACACTTGCAAAAAAGCACATACAGAATAGCCACACACATGCAAAGCGTGTATGCACATGCAGACACAGCTACCTGCATGTGTACACCTATCACTCAAAATATACACACGCAAGCTCACACAGTGAGGTATGCAGTGCATTTCTCTACGCAAAGGCACATGCACAATACTGATGAATGGACACACGTAAACACACATAGGAGGGCATGCACTCACAAATATCCTGCACACCCACATGTGGACACACAGACACAGGTGTGCGCACACTCTTCCTCAGGCTCAGCTGGAATTGAAAGAGAATGTAGCTCTACAGGGACAGCTGAAGATAAACTCCCGATTTCTGATTTCCAGAGCAGTTTGGACAAGGTCCTCTGAAATGCATTAAAATGCTAATCACAGCATCTGTCTGAACCCTGGCAGCTGTGTGACTTGGGGGGGGGGGAATCGAAGCAGAATGGATTCTGAAGCCTGGAGCTCCTCCTTGACTCTCCTTCCCTCTCACTCTCCTTTGTTTCCCCCCAAACCCCTGCTCCCTCACAGGCTCCACTGACACGTCCTGGCCTTGCTGTCCCGAGCGGTCCCCAGTGGCCTTAAACTATACCTGACTGGCAATCCCAAGCACACGGCGGCTCTCTGGTGCTAACAAACAAAGCTGCCACCCTGCTCACTCTGCCCAGAGTTCCTGTCCCCCCACATGGCATAAATGGTCTCCTACCCCTGAGTTCCCTGCCCTAGACCTTCCAAGCGCTGCAGACCCCAGATGCCTCCCTCCCAGGTAAGAGCAGAGAAAGTGCCAAAGATACCTAACCCTGGGGACAGATGCCCTGATATAGACTGTCAGACACTGTAGAGCCCCATCAGAGAGAAGGTTTTATCCAGGGAAGTTTCCTTCCTTCCTTCCTTTCCTCCCTTCCCTCTTTCTTTTCTTCTTTCCTATCTTTCATTGTTTTTCTTTCTCTCTTTCTCTTTCTTTCTTTCTCTCGCTTTATCTCTTCTTTCTTCTTTTTCCCTTTCTCTCTTACTGTCTTTCTGTCTCTGTCTCTATTTTTATCTCTGTCTCTGTCTCTCTGTCTGTCTCTCCCTCTCTCTTTCTTTCCTTTTTTCTTTTCTTCTTCTTTCTGTAATGGAAATTAAACCTTGAGCCCTCACAGAGTTACATCCCCACCTTCCTTTTTAAAAACTTTATTTTGAGATGCGATCTTGCTGCCTTGCCTGAGGTGGGCTCAAACTTGTATTCCTGCCTCAGCCTCTCAGAGTGCTAAGATTACAGGTATGTGCCATCATACCTGGCCAGAGGAGCTCTCTGATGCCCTGATGACACTGAATATGGGTAAGGGAGTAGGATTAGATGGGAGCCCATGTCCTTACCTTTCTGCTGGCAGACACCCTTCCCTGACTTTACACCAGCCCCAGGTGACACCTGAGCCTGTGTCAGGCCTTCACCCACCCATCTCTTGACTACTAACCCAGCTTTTCCCCGCGACTCCCTGCTGACAGCAGGATGGAGGAAGGCATATGCTCCTGATGGCCCCCTGAGGCACATGCAGCTCCACACTCATGCTGCCCTCCATCAGCTTCCTTGCCTGCCCTTCTTCAGTGTCCCATGCCATTTTTTGCCAGGCCAGGGCTTGGTTAGTGTTCCAAACTCAGCCTAGCATCTCCTTACAGAAAGCCTTCCCCCACGTGGAAAGGGCTGGGTGGAATGCCCCTTCCCGTACTCCAGAGTGTCCTGTGCCTATCAAAGTATGCCAGAGGTTAGCATGACTTCTCTGCCTGTCCCTTCCCTGAAATGTGTGCTCTCTGAGGGCAGGGCCCTCACCACCCATGGACTCAGTGTTGGCATCCTTGTGCCCATTAAGCTCTCAGTACCTGTGACTTTTGGAATATGTGTGTAGGCAGATGAGATCTGGATCCTTGAGACCATATATGCTTTGTGGGGAGCCCTGAGTGGCCACCCTAGAAGTAGACTGGGACAGGATCTATTCAGGCTTGTGTCAGGGCCTCATGCCAGGCTCTCTGTGCCCACATTCCCCACCCTAGGAGATCAAAGCTCCCAGCACACCACAGTTCCATTTTTCCTCTTAAGCATCAAACTCTCATTTCACTAAACACCATCTGGAGACTCCTGGCTTCAACCCCTCACTTCTCCCAAACTCTTATTAATGTGATGGGTGTTTATTCCTGCTTCCTCTTTCTCCACTTCCTCCAGAGCATCTCAGGCCCTGTTTTCTATAAGACATTCGTCTTATCTTTGGGGAGCTCAGCTCTGTTGGAGAGGGTAGCATCTCAGGCTTGGCTTTAAGCAGTTGACAGTTGCGAAGAGCAGGCAGAAAAAGCAGGAGTGAGCCTAGTGCCAGGAAGCCAGGAGACAAGATGGCAGAGGCAAGCTGAGGAAGAAATTTGGTGAAACTTGGTCCACAGCGGCCTTCTATTCTGGTCCTCTGATGTTTCCAGAGCTTTTGTGGCTCCCTGGCACTACCAAACAAATCTCACACTCCTAACTCAAGCTCCAGGACCCCCATTCCTCTGCTGCAAGCATACTGTGCTACTCTTCTTCCATGCCCATTCCATTGCCCTCCTCGGAAGGTTCCCCAACCTTGATTCTTGCTTGACTTTGAAGGAGAAGCTCACACCTGTCTCCTCCACACAGACTTTCCTAGCTGCTCCACCCTCACCAACTTCCTCCCACAGCACTTACTGCGTGAAACACCTCCTTTTGCTCAGTGCTCTAACCCATGTTAAATTCTGTTCCTTACCATGAACTTTATTTCCCTGAACAGACACGAGACTCCCCAGATGGTGTCCATAGCTCCAGCCCACATCTGAAACCAGTCTTCTATTCTGAAGTGAAGAGGATCAGCAGCAGTGACTCCAGTGAAACAAGCCCAGCCCCTCAAGGGTGCCCTGTTGCCACCGAAGGGCTCATATGCAGGGCCCTCCCTCAGTGCCCACACGGACAGCCGCCTATTCCGGTCGCCAGCCATGGCCCAGGCTGGAACTCAGAGGCCAGCTCACTCTCCCTGGTAGAGCATTAAGCTAATGTGTGTTGTGTCTCATTAGTGGCCTTCTGTTTGTGCCAGGGCCAGGCAATTTGATGGGTAGTTGATTGGATATTCTGTTTATTTATGGCAGGGAAAGCATTCTTTATTGAGGACTGGGCAGCACATTTCTGTCCCTATGGCACTAAGATCCTTTGGCAATCAAGTAATTATAAATTGAGACTAAATAAATAATATACAATAAGCAATAAAGATTGCACGCCCCCATGTCGAGAGCGCTCCTCAAGTAGACCATAGCCTCTCCCATGGCCAGGCCTAGAGACCCCACAGAGCCCTGCCCTGAGAGATACCAGGCCTCCCAAGCTCACGGCCAGCTCCACCACAGAGCAGGCTGAGCTGCTTTCCATGGGCCTCAGTTATGAAAATGCCACACACGTTCATGGAAAACCTTTAACTTTCTGATGCTTCTGATCCTAACACAGCTTAAAGAAGGGCAGGCAGGTGTCTGTATGTTCCATTGATCAGGGAAGAAGCAAGGTGAGGCCTGTGGCAGAATAGAGACCTGCTGGGTGCAGTACCAGGCATGGCAGTGTCCTAAAGGACCCAGAGGTCCTGAGCAGATCCCTTGCAGACCTATCTGCCCAGCCCCTGCCCAATAGAAGTTACCCCAGGAGAGAACTTGATAGCTTCATGTGGGGCTTCTCACCCTGCTTCCTGTGGGCAGTGTTGCTGGAGTAGGGAGGGATGAGGTGAGAAGTCTGGAGATGACACTATAGCCCCAGCCATGTGGTAACCAGTCAGGCAGACAGCAAACGGGGCTTCTGCACTCCTTCCCGGCCTGGGTGCCAGGAGCTCAAAGATTCAAAGGACTACTAGTCTCAGCCAGTCTACCTGTAAAACCTACCCTCATGCCCAAAGCAGTGGGGAGACAAAGCCCAGGCTCACTCTACAGAGTCCTGAGTCATGGACAGGCTTGGACCAGGCTCAGGTGTCTCCTGGAGGACCCAGTGTAATCAAAGTGCTCCTACCAGTGGACTGGAAAGGGCTGCCTGAGCACTCGACAGTCAGAATAGCAAGCGTGGCCTGGACAGGGCTAGACGTTCTCAAGGGCCTCAAGCTGGAAGGCTGCAGGCAGTGAAAGCTCCTACCACAGACACCAGTGTGTGGAGTTTAGCTGTACAAATGCAGTCTGCACCTTGGTCAACCCAGGCCCCGCCCCAGCCACACCCTTCCCCATCTATTACCCTTTTTCTGCTTTTCTTCTTGATCCTCACAAAAACTAATCATCCCTCTCACTAGTCTGCACCCCCATGCTTTCCAGAGGTTTATGCACGAAACTAATTATGCACTGCTAATTTGGAAGCTAGCAGCTTTTCCAGTTAACGTTCATTTGATTTGGGTTGTTCTGCTGAGTGGCATTTCTGTAAATATGCCGCGGGGCTAGGGGCCTATCAGGGAGGCTTACCCAAGTTATGGGTCAGGAGGAGGGACCTGAGGGTCTAGAGATGGCAGGCGTGGTATGCTGGCTCTGCACGGGGGAGGGGGCAAGAGGGCACCATTACCATAAACCAGGGGAGGCCTCATTAGCAGCTCTGGATGGCTGTACTAGGAGGTAGGAATCTGACTGTAAAATGTCACACTAGGTTGGGCTGGTGGGGGTGGGGATACAGGTTGGAAAACTGTCCACAAAGGTAAGGAAGTGCTAGGTTTGTGGGGAGCTCTCAATGGATCTGGGCACTGAAGGGCAGGATGAAGCATGGCTGGGGAGAGGTCTAGAAGAGGCAAGAGGTCCTTGTCCTTACAAACTCTCTCTAGGAAAATATCCAGGGCCCAAATGCCATCATGATCCTACAGTACTGGAGGAAGTTAAGGGGATAGACCAGGACCACTTGGCCCAAATCTGAAAACTATTTCTTCTCCATTTTTACCTCTGAGTCCTTTCCGGACCTTAGGGAGATCATTTAATCTTGCCAGGTCTCTACTATTCTCTTCAGAAAAATGGGAGGAATCATTTTTCCAAGTTCATGGGGTTGGTTCTACCAGAGACCCCATGCAATGAAAGGCTTAAAAGTTCTTTGTGAATGATTCAACACGATCCCCAGTGTATCTGCACCTCTTGGCACCAGCAAAAGCTATTCTATCCTGACTACTGTACTCAGGATCTAGCATCCTGGTCATGTGACCTGCTCACTCCCACAAAGCCCTGCACAGAAGTGCTCACACTTAGATTAATGCTCTGTGGTCACTGTGTTGAAATTTTTAATCACTTTTGAACTAGTAGCTCTGGCATTTTCAACTTGCACCTGCAAATTACATCATCCAGGCTGTCAGAACCAGCGAGTCTCACATGAACTCTGTCTCAGGAGGAAGTTCTCTAGGGATTCCTGTGGATTCTTATGTCTCCTGGAAAGGGCTGGCTCTTCTCCACTGTGTGTGCCCCAGGATGTGGGTTCAACCGGGGCTCAACAGAGAACTCAAGCATTTCAGTTGGTTCTTATTCACTGCACACCTCACATTGTCTGAGATAAGTAAAATCAGATCTGTCTCCGTAGCACACTGTGCTGTTTTCTTCTACTTAATAGGCCTGGAAACATCTCCCTCACATTCCCACTCTGCTTTCCTTGCAAACATAGGGATCCAGCTTCTCTCCAGTGTGGAAGCATGGATATCAGTGCTAGCTGCAAAATCTCCCAGTGGGCAAAGATTGACTCCAATCTCTGGTGGCCAGCAGCTGGCCCAGCCTAATCGATAGATCTGGGGCATGTCCACAGGGGAGAGATTAGCAAAGAAGTCAGAACAGGCCTAAGGATGGCCTGTTGGACAGGAAAGCCTCCTGCCTGGAGAAGCAAAGGTAAGGTCTATGAGAAAGGACCAGAGATGGTGCCACCAGGAATGAGTAGTAGGAACTTTAGCTTGCTGTCCAAAGGGAAGCTGGGCAGACTCCTCTGGAATTCACTGAACATCCCGAGAAATCAGCAAATTTGCATCTCTTTTCCCTGCTGAAGGCTTCCAGGCAGTGCCAGAGCAGTCTTCCTGGGACACAGGCAACAAAGTGTATTTAGATCATTCTACCTCTGCTGGGCTGGTGGGGTGCTTCAGGCAATCAACAGAGCTTGGTCACTAACTCTGCTCTACTGCCCATTTGCTGTAGCCCAAACATCAATCCCATATTGTCCCTGGGCCACATTTGCCTCACAGGAACTCACCCTTCCTGTGACCCCTGAACCATGCCTTGTATTTCTGATGACTTTCACCAATAGTCGATATACGAGGTTTAATTCTAGAACAACTCTGTGGCTTCAGAGCCATCCCTTACTTGCACTGGCCTCACCTGCAAAAGATGCATGATGATGCCTTCAGAGGCTGTCAGAGGAATAGGTGATGATAGCCACTCACCAAGCAGAAGCTACTGCTGCGGTTCAGTGACCACTGACCATTCTGCTATATGACCATACACCCCACCGATGGCTTGGGCTCCTTGTAATGCTGCTCTTCCTCTCACCTGCACTAAAATCTTCCTATCTTTGGCAACAAGTCCTAAGGCTGCCTCCTACAAAGGTGCCTGGTAAGCTCCTGCTGGACTACAAGCAAATCTGCCTCCACATCTATAGGTAGCCAGTTGCTTCTGTGCAGTGGCTCCTGTCCTACAGGCTAATTGTCTTCTCCCAAGCCCCTCACTCCCCAGGTCCCTGTAGATAACCAGGGAAGAGCCACTGAATGAAGGCACACACTGCATGCCTTACAGTTTTGGTCTTCCACACACAGAATGTGTCATATTATATGGCATTTGTTGTTGGCTTTTCCTCACCCCATGGGACCTGAGTGTCATTTTCCAGCAAACTTGTTCCTCTCCACAGCAAACCTTAGGAGACCCACCTCCCACTTGAATCAACCCACAGCTGTTGCTCGATGTTACTTGATATTGATGCAAGTTTCTGATAGTTTCTAACACTGGCTGAGAGGCAAGCTTCATGCTGAGCTATATTGACCAGCCTTCTGTGGTAACCAATGCTGAGTAATGGTTCAAATGGTAACCAGCATTAGCAAATAGTTCCTGTGATAATTGCAGCCTAATTTGTGTGTGTGCACATGAATTAGCATGCATCTGTATGCCATTAGCACTCTGAATTATCTCCTGAGCAGCAGCACTTGCCTCAGGCCCTGTGGACAAAGCCAACAGCTAGACATATCTACAGCTTGATTTCTTCTAAGAACAAAGGACAGAAAATGGAGTTTTTAGGAAGAGAAAGAATCAGCTACTAGCTTACTTTGTGGACTTCTCCATAAGCTGAATCTCTGTCCTTTCCCAAGGCACAAAGGCAGAGAAAGCTGCAAAAATCCCCAAAGTCCTCAGCTAAGCCCTCGGGGTTTCCAGCGAAGAAAAAAGGCAGATCTGAATTCCCTCTCTGAGCGGAGCTATATTCCTAGCTGGACAATAGAGAGGCACATGTTCTATTCTAAATGTGGCCCAGGGAGTTTTACTCACTAAACTGATGTGAACTAAAAGATCATCTCCTGATTGAGTGTTCACACGCAGACTTCCTGAGAACATAAATCTTTGCATTAAGATCTCTATTGAGATCCATTTGTGTTCTGACATGGCAAGCTCTGGAGAGTGGTGAGAACTTTAAAAAAAAACTTCCATAAAAAACCACCACGACATCAGGTTGATCCTATCTACTCTACTGATCTTAGCCAATAATACGAAACCATATTCAGAATTTGAACTGTGAAGTTTTTATGCAAAGGACCTGGAAATTGCTAGTCTATCTTCCCTCTGTTCTTCTGAAAAGTTTTTCTAAAACCATGCCACTCAAACCATGTCTTTCACAGACGTGTATTTAAAAGATTATGTCAGCCCAGGACAATATTCCTAATTGGTGTGGTATTAGAGATGGAAAGTATCCAAAGGTGACCAGGATTGATTGGAGTATACCAGCTATGAGCAAGGAAAACATGCACAAATACTAAGGTTCCACTAGTTCCCACAGGGCTGAGCACAGCCTACCCAAGGTCAACACAGCAGAGCAGCTGAAAATACTTTGCATACTGGGCAAAGGTCACATAGCCCACAGTGCAGAGCAGGGCTCACATGTGGCATCAATTGTTGTCCAGTCCTCAACCTCCTACTGCCAGGACATCAGGTCTATGAATTCTAGAGATGACTGTGAACATGACAACACTAGGTCTCTATACAGCAACTAGACAGAAAGGCACAGGGTCTTACTGAAACAAAGATATAAAGAATCCAAGTGCTTGACTGGAAGCTCAAGAGCTCTGAGTCTAGAGCTCTTGAGGATGGGAAGGTTGGTTATATATTCTATTAGCTTTGGGAGAGAATGCAGAGCATCTTAGCTTTAGAGAGGAAACCAAGTCTAAATACAGAACCAGTGCCAAGATAACACACTAAGACCAGAGGGAATGATGTGAACCGTAAAGCAGCCATCCAAAACTATTAAGTATGAGCACACACTTCAAAACCCTATGGTATGGACCCATGACCTTGAAAATTCATCACAAGGCAGAAAGTCCAGGCAAAGGAGGTTGAATAGGAAGTATCCGAAGGTTCTGTCTTAAGGAATGAACCTGCATGCAATGTCAGACTTGCAAAGAGCAGCAGGTTCTCCAACCACGAGTAGCTTTACAAGAAATGAAGGTTCTCTCTGAGCAGAGCCAAGTTCTGCAGATAGCAACAAGCTTTGTGGATACTGATGAGCTCAGCCTACAAAGGCAGCATCTGCAAAAGACAATGGATTCTACAAACAGTAACTGGCTCTGAAACCAGTGAAGAACTTTGCAAGCAAAGAGTGCCTCTGCAAACAATAGGCTCCACAAACTGCGATGAGTTCTGCAAACCTTAATGAGTTCTGTAAGCAATATCAGGCTTTGCAAACTCCAAGCAACTTTACAAGTGGCAGCAAGCTTAGCAGATAGTGATGAACTCTGCATGTGATGCCCTGTTCTGCGAACAACAGACTCTACAAACACCATGAATTCCAAAGCCAGTGACGAGCCCTTCAAGAAACAGCTGGCTCTGCAAACAGCGATAGGCTCTCCAAATGTCAGCCAGCAGGGATGAGCTCTGCAGGTAATCACAGAGGTATTGCAAAATGAAACAAGGCCTCCTATGTCTTAGCACTCCAAATAGATTAGATAACCCTTGTTTATGGAATTGATGGAATTCCTGGCCATTCAGTGTTGCTTCAATGTAAGACCATAGGTGAGAGTAGGGTCCTCTCTTCCACAACATTTGAATGAGATGGTTAGTCTGGGGAAAATTCCACTAGTGTTGTATCACAGTTAGGGAAAAGAACTCCCAAAGGCAAGGGTTTCAATGTGCCTGAAAAGCTCAAAGGTGCCTTCAGGGATGGGTGTAGAGGTGAGTAAAGCAGTACTTAGAACAGTTACATCTGTAGGGAAGAAGCCCTAATGGAAAAATGCTGCCTAGTGATCTGGCAGCCTGGAACAACTGCACAGGAAGCAACCACCCCCCTTCCATGACCTTAGTGGCCCAGAATATCCTGCTGTCTAGCCTGTCTTTGGTGTCTGGTCCCGTCATCAGAGCTTACACTGTTGGAATTCAATCATAACCCTCATTAAAATGAAGTCACCATCCACCCGCCCACTATCCCCACACCCTCAGCCTGACACCTCGGTGTGAATCAGCTCCTCATCCTCTCCCTGGTGATAGACATCGAAGAGCAGCGTTTGAAGGTGTGTGGGAGCCAGGTTGCTCTCGAATCCTTGTAGCATCAGATATCACACCAGTGAGGGCTGGAAAAGAGTGGGCAGGGGTGAGGGCCAAGAAGACAACTTGTGGGTCAAGCTTCAAAGTGGAGAGGTTGTAGTTGACAATCCTGCCAGGCCAGAGCCTCCTGGGAAAGTTGGGATCAGAGGATGGAACAAGCCAACGGGTGTCTAGCAGGCGAAAGTGAGAGGAGGAGGGGCCAGGGCTGGTTTTGAGCTGCAGGATGTGAGGTCTACTCCCAGGCCAATCTCCCAGACCTTGTCAATAGCAGGAAGCCTTGCTCGGTTAATTAATGAGTTATTCAGGCTGACCTTTGATCTCCGAAGCAAATCAAAAGCTTTGTATGGCTCCTATTAACTCCCTGGATTTGTTCAGCAGCTGCCTGGGTAGTGAATTGGTAGAAGGCTCCTTCCCCCTCCACCCTCCAAACTGGACACATGCCCAGGGACCCAGGAGAACTCTCATTTCTGGGTCTCCGAGTGTGAGGACCCCAGAGAGCTGAATGAGAGTGCAGGGGGGTTTCAGGAGGAGTAAGTGTGTCTTCTAAAGACCCCTCAGGGTAGAAGGAAGTCCTGCTCCATTCTTCCATGGCCCAGGATACAGGAAGGGCCTGCTGTGGGCTGTCTGCAAGAGGTAGCACCAGGCAGGCTCTGGAGGCCATGAAAGCCACATGAAGCCTCCTCACCCCAAAAAGAAAGCTGGAGACTCAGAAGCATTCCTATACTCTAGGAGACATTCAGCTTCTGTGACCACCCAGGTCTTCTGGTTCACTGTGCCTCTTTGGGATGGGACAGGGCTCAGAAGCTCCTCTAGGAGATGCTTCCTATAGGCCAGGCTGAAGGAAAAGTGAGCCCAGCACTCAGGAGCTTCCCAACTGATAGAGAGACAGACACCAAAGGAAGGAGGCTGGGGACCTCAAGGTGGAGAATCTTCTCAGCTCAGTGGAACTGGGAGGCCTCTCTGCAGAGCACTGGGGAGCATCTTTGACCCTAACCTGTGCCTATGCCAGCTTTGAGTCTACGACCGGGCATTCTCTGTGTCAGAACATCATGCTGAGCCAAAAACGCCCTGCCTATGACCTGAAATCATGTACCCTACAAATCTGCTTCTGCAGGGATCTGCCACCATCCATCAGCTGCCATATCCATGGCCCTGATTCTACTTAACCAGGGCTCACTCAGGTCTTTCTGTACGGGTTCCTCAACTAAAAGCTGAGTTAGTGAAGGGCTCCTGCATATTCCTTCCCCCAAGCATATTCCTTCCTGCCCTCCCACAAGCCAGGCCTTCGGACTATCTCTCTTCTGCTCTGGGCTATGCTTTCCCAGGAAGGCTGAGGTAACACTGGAGGCAGTGGGTATGAAGGAGAACACGAGCGAGAAGAGGGAGAAAAATAAATAAAAGGGAAAATTTCACTCATTAGCATGCTGTGAATACTTTTAATCCTAAGCCTTAAGAAAAAGGAAAACTGTGCCTGGGTATAGGATGTTCCACATCACATCAGGTATAGCTCGTCCTTGGGAAAATGTGAGCAGATAGACTCAGAAGTTCTCTATCTCCCATCCCAACCATTCCTCCCACCTCTCAGTGTGTTAAATCTGTAAAACTAAATGAGAGCCGCTGATGTTTTAAGGAAATAAAAGGCTCTCATATTCAAAAGCCCAGAGATTTTGAGTGGAAGAGGGAAATATATATAAATGTGGATTTTTCCCCCCAAAGTGCCACTTAGCAATGTAAATGCTGGGCATCTCTGTGAGAGAATGGTTTCACCAAGGGGCTGGGACAGGACCTTGCAGTGCTGACTCCAGGGAATGGGGCCTGTGTTCTCATGGGCAGCCGCAGGCCACATCACGGAGGGGGCTGTTAGCCAAGCGAGGGCTGCGCTTCCCATTAGGGGCCTTAGCACATCCAGAGGCGCTTTCCTGAGCCTGGTAAAGTGGAAACAATGTGTTTAGTTGACTCCTTAATTCCCAAGGTTAACCATGTAATTTCAAAAAAAATATCTTTTAGTGTCTTAACAGCCCCCAATGGAGATAGTTAATTAAACAAAGCATGATGTTGAGAGTAAAGTATCCTTTGCAGGCTGACTCTATTTCTTTTTCCTAATGCCTGACAGTTCTTTCCATATTGATGGATGTCCATGATACAGCCATCATTTATATCAATGTATTTTGCAGAATGCCTTGCTTATTACTGGGGTATGAACAAAGCTGTGGAGGAGTACAAGGAAGATTAAGCCACATGCCCGCCTCCACAGAGCTGGCAGCAGGTAGGGTCAGAAGGTGTACAAATGATACTGAGGGACACAGGGTGCTAACTGTTCTAACACAGGTGCTAATGGATCAGGAAGGGGATGACAGAGGTTGGCTGGTTCTTGTCTTTTTTATTTACTTATTTATTTATTTATTTATTTAGGTACTGGGAATCCAAGTCAGGACCTTGCACTTACCAGACAGACACTTGTGCTGCTAAGCTATATCCCCAGCCCAGCTGGTCCTTTTCTAACCAAGACTGAGTCACCAGAGGAGCCTGGTGATTTGACTCCAATCATTTGAATGGGGTGAGCTTTACCAGGCTCCCAGATCTCCACCATAGAACAGAGCCCACTTGCTAATGGGCATGGAACCTGGGGATGTTCAGTGTCAAAATGCATCCTGGGTACTTCCCAGCATCCTTCAGAACAAGGAGAAACTACATTCCACCTGTTGAAATGCAAAGGAGCTTGATTTGCTTTTCTTCTTTGGTTTTCTGCTTCCCAGTGGACAAATCTCTGCAAAGCCTTTTCAGTTCTTTTTTGCCTGAATTGCAAATTCCCCCTTCCAAATGTGATCGGTTTGTCTGGAGGCAAGTTTTTGGCTGGAAAGACAGATGTGCAGAAAGGAACGCCTGGCAGAAGCAGGAAGGAGGCCAGCCTGGCTCATTAGAGAGCTGCCTTCCAAGGGCAAAGTGATCAAGTCCAGGCAAGCTCCAAGGGTGGCCTGAGTGCCTACATCTTGGCTAGGTATGGTGGTTGAGAAAGGAGAGAAACCAGCCCGACGCTTTGAGGAGTTCATGTTCCTGCTGGAGAAATAAGCTGTTTGTTAGAATTCCTTACTTATCACCAGGAGAAAAGAGCGCAAGCTCTCATTCTCTCTCTCTCTCTCTCTCTCTCTCTCTCTCTCTCTCTCTTTCTCCCCTCTCCCCGCTCCTTTCTCCCCTCTCCCCTCTCCTCTCCTCTCTCCCTCCCTTCCTCTCCCTCCTTCTCTTCTTCTCTTTTGCAGTACTGGAGATTGATTCCAGTGCCTTCTCACTGAGCTATGTCCCTAGCCTCATTTTTTATTGTTTATTTTGAGACAAGCTCTTGCTCAGTTGCCCAAGCTGGGCTCAAGTTTACAGTCTTCCTGGTTTGCCTCCCAGCATGCCACTACACCTTGCGATATTCTCTCCTTAGAATTACCCCTGTAGCTAGGCTGACAGCCTGAGGCCCTTCCTGCCACCCACACCCTTCCCTCACCCTGCTGTTCACTGCTCCCAAGCCCAGCAGGTCAGCCTTGGTGCTATTTGCCCCATAGACCACTCTCTCTCCATTGCCCTGAGATTCCTTCCCCTGCAGTGACCTTTCTCCCTTGAAGCCACTCCCAGTTCACGTGTCAACACCTTGGCCAAGCCCTTTCTCTCAAGCTCCTGGGCCCTAGAGTATGGATGGTGCTCTCCAGCCCGAGGGAAGAGTTGTGGCTTGGACCAGCTCTCCAGGGTGGTACACAGTCCTCAGTGGAGACACAATTTCAACCAGAAATCGCTCCCCGGGAAGCTACAGGAGAGGGGGCCCTGATGACTGACCCAGGTGGTTGCGGAGTGTGCGCGAGTATCAGCATGGGGCTAATGGTTAGGGAAACTCAGACACACAAACCATCTTCTCTGAGCTGCCTGATGGTTGGCATTCACCTGTCCATTTGGCAGTGGCCACAGCACTTGGAATAACATGGGAGGTTCTGTAAAAAGGGCAGGGCCTTTGTAAGCTGAGAATGGGCTTCTGGGAGTGTGTGGCAAATACATGAGATGATGGAAGCCATACTACTTCTACAGGCAGAGAGAAGGAAGGGCATTCCCGTGAAGAAAACAGCCAGGGCAAAGGTCACATGGCCAAATACGTTCAGAGACTAGAGCAGAGTTAGAGGGGAGATTGAGAACAGCACCTCCTTGTGAGACCAGGAATGGCTTGAAAGTTAGAGCAATATTTTTCGCGCTGCTGGAGGAGACTTTGGCACTGAGTAGTGACGTAACTGCCCAATGTTTCATACTCCCTTGGACTATGAGGAGTTGAAGGGCATGGGAGTTAGCAAGGACCTGGTTAAGATTATGTTGGGGTCTGAGACATGGCTGCTTAGAGGCAAAGGGGCTGAATTCTGGAGCCATTCTGAGGTTGAGAGAAAGGAGACGTTGGTGGTAATGACTTAAGCCTATTTAGGAAATAAGAAACCTGTTTAGCAAATACTGTAGAAAGTCTCCTAACTGTGAGCAAGAAGACAACTCCTTGAACAATGTTCTATGGGCTGGGTGTAAATAGTGGGCAGAGGCTTCCGTGGCAGGAACCACTCCTGCAGGCTACAGCAAAAATTCTGCCCCAGCCAGGGCTGCTACAGAATGCTTCCTGCAGAATGCATAGGGTGATACTGTTAGCTCACAGTGTTAGCCGCTGCCCAAGGTAAGGGGTGGAGTCTGGTGGCCCAGGGAAGGAGAAACTGCTCAAGAGCCTGGGGCGGGCTCTGGGTTCCTCTCTCTCTCAGGATCTGGGAGCTTGGCCCCCAACAGCTGAGCAGCTGGGATTGGCAGGCACTGTCCATCTGCATGCAGGTGATAGTTGTGGCTTTGGGGTGTGAGAGGACTATGGCACAGTGGGTTGAAGTTCCACCCACAGCACCTGGCACGTGCTGGCCATTTAATCTCTCATGGCTATCATTACTTCTGCTGCTCTTATTACTATTATTGTATTACCAAGCATAAAGTGGCATGGCCACCTTCACTGACCGAGAATGAGTGGTCAGAGTCGCTTTGTTTTGAAGTTCTCACTCCTCACCCCACAATTCCTGCCTCCTGGTCTCTGGGCAGATAGCATATGCTGGCCCAGAGAAGGTCCCCAAGAGTCTGGGCAGAGCCCTGCCCACAGCGAAGGGGCTCAGACACAGAAGGCAGGCAGGCAGTAAATGCCGAAAACTCCCACCCCAGGCTCACCTCTAGGTTTGCTTGGTGGGGAAGGGACCTCCGCAGGCCCAGCAGATGCAGGATAGAAGAAACCCAGTCTATTACAGTCCCTGCTTAGTGGACAACTGGGGTTTGAGGGAGGAGTGAGTGTTCCAAGGGACTGAGACAGGAGCAGAGTTTCTTGGGCTGCTCAGAGCTGTCTCACTTCATGTCTGATGGCTCCTCTGGGCATGCTGACTGGGCACTAAGTACAGTTGTCCTCCCTGAGACCCCTGTCAGGAGCTACTGAGCTGTGAACACATTCTCCAACACAGCTCAGTGAAGATTCCAGTGAGGGTCCTGTGGGTGAGACAGCAAAGCAGGAGTGTGGGCCAGAGTACACAGGCATGCATGCATATAGACGCCACACGCATGCACACACACACAGGTGCATGCACACATATGCACCTGTACGCATGCCTATACCTACACACATACCTGCATATGCACACAGGCCTACACTCACACAGATGCACACACCATGCAGATATACATATAGTCACACAGAGAAACACACATGTGCTCACACAGGCACATGCATACACACACCAAATGCACATATGCACAGAGTCATGCACTACACACACAGACATACATCACACACACAACACAAACACACTTGCACTCATGGAAACACACAGCCCACACCACACACCAAACTTCCTTTATTTAGCCTTCATTCCTGGACCACATCAGGTCCACACCTGGGCCCCCCCAAGAATCACAAGACCCATCCCATTGAGATTTCCTCAGCGCCCCCTTCCTCCCAAGAGACTGCTACCTGCCCACGCAGCCTGTCTACTGCTGATTACTCCTTTGCAGAACCGTGGCACTTGCGGGTCTCTGCAGCTCTTGTCCCATGGGTACTCATGCCCTCCTGTGCTGGTCTGAGTAGACAAAAGCCTCCCTTAGCCATTGTCTCACCCTCTGCAGTGAGTGTGACAGGCAGAGCCACAGGTGAAGGGTGGAGCCCTCTTAGCGCAGCCCTCCGACCCCATCCCCTCTAAAACCTGGGTTAAGGGTAGTGACTGAGCGGTGACTGAGTGGAGGAGACCTTGCCTGCCCAGGGTCGTGGTGCGCTGTGCGGGAAGGGAAGGCACTTGGGGAGTCCTAGCGCCTTGTGAGCTGGCGAGGTGAGGTGGGTGCCACAGGTCAGCTCTGAGGCCATCAAGGCTGTGCTGCTAGGAGGCCCCAGCAGGGAGATCGGAGGGCAACATTCCAGCCACGGAGATCATCAGGGATCGCCATGGCAACAGGGGTGCAATTAAGGCCCGCTTCAGCTGGGAGCAGCTGTGTGCACTTTATCTGCCTTGAATAAGGAGCGGGAGAAAAAACCTGAGGAGGGAAAGGGGGCGGGGAGGTGAGGGAGGGAAATGGCAGTCCCTCCAGGCCTCTCCCTTCTGGAAAAGAGGAGGGGAAGGGAGGAGAGATGGAGGAGACAGAAACCCGGAAGAGGGAGAGATGAGGGAGACACCCCCAAGCCAGACACAAACACAAAGAGGGACAATGATGAGGAAGGGAGAACAAACTCCAGACTTGAGCCCAGAGCCCTGCCAGCCCTCTCTCCTTTCCACACATGTACTTTTTCCAGCCATGACACGGTCCCTTCCTTGCCCATCCTTCCCCCAACACACACACACACACACATGCACGCACACACATCCTCCCTCCAGCCTCCCAGCCTTTGCTCCTCTCCCAGCTGCCCCTGCAGCCCCCACTCCCTCTCTAAGGGCCCACACTCCTCAGGCTGCTTGAAGAAGCCTTGTGTCTTCCCACTTCCTGCCCCCTGCTACCTGGGGCCTAGCTTTTCTCCTCTCTGTGGCAGGGACTTGGGTCCCCTGTCCTTGCCCTGGGCTTCCTGCAGGTGGAAAAGGAACAGCAAGCAGACTGTGGCAGGGAGGGTAAAAGACCTTCAACCTGATTAGAGACACACCCTAAGGTTTTAAATCCAAGGTTTTATCCACTCCCTTCCTGGCTGTGCCACAATTCAGTTGCTGCGTTACCTTTTAGCAGAAGTATCTTAGCTCTCCTGCCTGGCTCAGGGGAGGATCCCTACTCTCTCTGCCGCTCAAAGTCACAGCAAAGGACTTCAAGAATGGGTGCTGTTTGAGCATCTCCAGGCCTACAAACGAGTGTGGCTCACTTCATTCTACAGGTTGCTGATTGCTCTTCCTGAGGCCAACCTGGTCCAGTATTGCCTCTGGGCCTTAGCATTTGCTGTTGCCTCCATCTAGAAAGCTCTTCTCTCAGTCGCTTCGCTCCCTCATTTCCTTCCTGCTCTTCTCAAATGTCACCTTACTTATCCCCTTACTCAGCTTTACCCTTTCCATTACCACATAGCCAGTTGTGCTCTAATTTGCATGTTGAGTGCTGGTTTCCCTCCACTAGACTGTGCGTCCCCTGAGGCCAGGGACTTTGTTCATAGCTGGATCCCTGACGCTGGATCAGGAACTGCCACTTGGTCACACAGACTCCTTAGTGCACCTTGCAAGGCTGAGTGCATGGTGACAGAAGTGCTCCCACCAGCCTGAAGTTACACAAGAGTCAAGACTAATTTCCCAGTGCATGTGCGCATTTCCCCAGGTACCACTCCCTTACCTGTGCCCAGCACAGGAACCCATGCATCCCTATGACTCAGGGCGCTGCCCCTCCTCTCCTGTCAGGACCCGAGTCCCACCTGCCTATTCCAGCAGCCTTCTCTGACCTCCAATCTCAGAGCCATCTCTTCCTGGTGGACACTCAGACTCCTGAGCAGGAACAAGGTGCTATGGATTTGTGGCCTTTCTCCACTACTGGCAAGTCCTTCCACTCCCTGACACAGTTCCTTGGTCACAAAGCAAAAGAGTGTCACTCCATCACTCCTGGGGCATCCTGTTCTGATAAACCTGCCTGGGGTCTTGTAAGACCCTGTGCTGGCATCACCAGTCAGGAAGCTCTGTATCTGGGTGGCTGGCCTATGGCGGAGGCTTGTGTTGTCCCCAGAGGTGGGTCAAGTACCTTCTACTGGGCTGTGTCCCGGGAAGGTGAGGACGCATTCTGAAGAGGTGGATCCAAGGGACAAGCTGAGCTTCCATCCCTACGGCACCAGGCGACTAGGAAACGCAGTCTGGAGACAGGGCACTCAGAGGCTGCCAGACCCATGCAGGCAGCGGGGTGGCCGCATCTATTCCTGGCAGTGCCCTTGAAGGCAGTCAGAGCAGCTCGTGGAAGTCCCCGCCAGCTTCCTAAATGCCAGAGCCCTGCGGGGACCCAGCACCTGTACAGGAGAGAAAGGGTGGAGATGGCCGCCACTCCCTGTCCCCAGCCAGAGGACTGAGGGCACAGTTGGGAGCAGGAGCAGGAGGCAATGCAGTGTCATCACACCATATGGGGACAAGGGGCTCAGCCAGGTCAGGACTGCATCAGGGGGGCGGCAGGAGAGGTGGGCTAGAGCCACACCCCAGAGGCCTGGTGACTTGCAGGCATGGGAAAGACTTCCTCCGTCCTCTGCTAGTGCCTAGGACCTCAGCCTCACACGGAGTCCCAGAAACCTGCTCACACCTCAGGCTCCATTCTGGCCACGGGACATGAGACCAGAGGAAGCCAGAGGTGCAACTGAAGCCTGGAGTTCTGGTCCTAGCCCTGGTGGTCAGCACTGGGGCACTGCAAGGAACTCGTTCTCCTTCCTCGTGTAGTGTCTGAACTGACACTGGGGCCCACCAAGGGCTGTGGACAAGATGCGATAAGATTTTGCAAGTGAGCCCCTTCATAAGCCCACACGTGGGCGTGAGATTACAGTCAAGGAGGGCACTCTCTGGGACTCCAGGTCATATGAGTTCTGGTTGTGTGTGCCAGAGCCCCTGGCTGGCTACAGAGGCAGGTCCCTGGGCCATTTCATTAGCCTAACACTAAGGAGGTCCTGCCTTTTATGAGACTAGGTTTGTTTCCCCTCTGTTTTCTAACTTATGGCAGGATTTTCCTGTACCTCCTCACTTCCACAACTGATCACACACTGCTAGGTGTTCAGTGAGGGACTTTTAAGGGTGAATGAACGATTGAGTGAATGAGTGAATTCTCTTACACTCTTTCCACGATTCTTCTTTTCAGTGTCATCTTCTTGAGGGAAAAGGAAGGCAGCTCGTGTTGTGCTGATCATGGGGTTTGCACACAGAAAGGGCTGTACTGACCATGGCCTTGTCCTGACCACAGCAGACTGCACACCGGCTTAGTGTGGGGAGAGCTAAGGAGGGCTGAGGAACAGAGAGAGGCAGGGGAAGAATAAAAGCCGGAAACCAGACTGAATGATTGTTTGACTAAAGGAGTCTTAGCTTGTATAGTAGCTACAGACTGCTCTGTGCCAGGAACTGTGTGAGGTACATTACACGGATTTGCATTTAATCGTACGCCCAGGCAACTAGGACCACTTCTTAGGTAGCACAGCTGTTATAGAGGAATCAGCCACCTTAGCCGAGTGCACACAAGTGGCAGAGCCAGGACTGTGCCATGAGCCTGTGGAATCAGCACAAGCCTCTCCTGCCCTGCCTCGCTCAGGGAACCTGGCAGTGAGTGTGACACCTGCACCATGAAGTGGCAAGAGGTCATCTGGTTCCCATGTGTCTTTGTCCGTGTCTCCTCCTGGGGAGTGTCCCAGGTGAGGACCGTGGAGGGGTGGCCTGGCCTCTGGAGGCTGGAGCCGCATGTGAGAAGGCTGGGTAGAAGCTGCCAAGCCCACCTGAAATGCTGGCTTGCTCAGGAGCTCAGGCCTATAGCACAAGGTGCTAGCTGTTCAAATGGATGCAGTTCCCGCATGTGGCCAGGGAGGGTTCCAAAGTGAGCCCGGGCTGCTGCGGTATCTGCGATTCCCCAGTCCCAGCCTACCTGGCTGGAGCCTCATCCCATGCCTTGATCCTTTCCTGCTGGGAACCTTCTCAGGGATGGTCACAGCAAGCAAGGGGAGGACGGCACTCACAAAGCTGTGGGTCAAAATCCCGGTCCTTGCCTCTCCAAGCCTCCCTTTCCCATTCTGTAGAACAGAGATATTAATACCTGCCTTGAAGGGTTCTCTGAGGATGAAAGCTGTGTCCATGTGGTGCCCGCATATAGCAAATGCTCAAAGGGCAGATAATAATGAGGGGGAGGAGGAGGGTGCTGGTGGTGCTGGTGACAGAGACACAGAGGGACTTGCAGGCAAACAGGCGAACAGGCGTTGCTCTGCCACTGTCCCTGTGTTGGCTTCCTCTTGGCTCTTTTCCCCTCTTTCAGCTTCTCAGGGGAAGCTCTGGGGGAGGCAAAATGAATCGATGCATCCCTCCCTCCCTCCCCTTCCTCTTTTGGAAAGAGCTGCCTTCTCTCCGAGTTCTTGTGGTGTGCCCGCTGCTCCCGGTCCCATCCCTCAGCCTGGCCTTCTGCCTCATCTCCTCCTTGTGTCTGTCGCCTGGCCCGGTGGCATTGTCTGTGTGCAGCCCTCTTTCTCCCGCCCTCCCAGCCCTCTCCTTTGCTTAATCATCTTAATCACTGTGTCCTTGTAACTCAGCCCTGGGCTGTCTGGCAGCAGCACTGCCCCAGAGGTGACAACCCTGAGTTACACACCCTCTTTTGGACGCCTGCCAAGTGACGACCAGACCCCAGCCCCTTCTCCAAAGGCCCCCAACTGCCCTGGAGGACTGGGCCTCCTGGAAACACTGATAAACCCTTCTGGGCTCCATGCTTGTTCCTTGGGGGAGGAGGGAGAAAGCCAGCCTCCCACTCCACACATGCCCACTGGGGTGGGACGCCAAGCCCTGGGGTCAGAGGGCCCCTCCGCTGTGGCTCCTGGCTGCTCTGGCTTTGGTCTCAGGGGTTCCAATGGGGAGGCGAAGATGCTTTTTTTAGGTCTCACACCCAGGCTCCCTCAGCCTGCCTTCAGCTTCAGGCCACCTAAGCCAGCCTGCTCCGGCAGTGCCGATTAAGGGGCAGGTTTCTGAGGCATCCCAGGCTCATCGCATTTTAACAAATACACCAAAGTTACAGTGATATCACCACCACTACCACTCCCCACCGCGCCCCTGCCTGACCAGCACAGGGCTCTGCCCACACCTGAGCAGCGCGCCCCGCAGCAAGCCCAAGAAGATCGGCGCCGGAGGCCGGCACACACGCCGAGCGCTCCAACAGCGCCCTCTCCTGGAAGCTGGCTTCATCTTCCAAGGGGAACTCCGGCTGCTCTTGATGTTCACACCTAGTGCAGCTCAGAAGCTCACTGGGAGGGACAAAGGGAGGTAGAGGGGATGGGGCTTCCTGGAGAGGGTCTGCCCTGAGCCTGTGGCAGCTCGGACAGTGCAGAGAAGGTACCAGGGACACAGCAAGTTGCTGTCAGGCCACCCTGCACTTCCCACTTCCTCCTTCCTCCTCTGGTGTGGTGAGGGGTATGCAGTACCCGCGCGCGCATGTGTGTGTGTGTGTGTGTGTGTGTGTGTGTGAAAGAGAGAGAGAGAGAGAGAGTCTCCCACAGCAGAGCACCTTTGTTTATTGCAGCTGTAACCTTGGCTTTTGGGTAGAGCAAGGCTGTGGGAATCTTCAGAGCCTAGAGCAAAGAATTTAATATTCATAACTGACCTCACTATAAATGGAGTCCAGTGCCCCGAAGGACTTGCAGGCATTGCCCTCTGCCTCCTCCCGCCATTGCCTCTCTCAGGGAGTTCATCAGTCTCCAGCAGAGCTCTTGACCAGCCAGCCACAGTGCTCCCAGACCCGTTCAAGGCCTTCCCGCCTAAGGGGACCCACGCAGGGTTCTGTGCATGTGTGTGGGTATGGAGGCCAAGCAAGCACCCTGGGGTTCTGAGGCAGACTCAGCACCTTACCCAGGGTCTTACACGTAGTGGGAACTTGGGAAACAAATGGTATAGTAGGTTCCAGCCTAGCACTTTCCATATAATTTTAACCACACAGCAGCCCCTTTTACAGATGAGACCATTGAGGCTGGGAGAAGTGAAGTAATCGGTGCCAAGTCACATGACTAGTGAGTAGCAGTGCAAAGATTACAGGCCAGTTTTACAGAGTGCCATGGATATATTTGAGTATGTATCATTGGGCCTATATTCAGTAACAGGAACCTCTACATTTTTAACATCTCTTTTAGAGCTAGACATTCAGACTAAATATTTGTTGAACTGACATCTTGCTGCACATAGCACAGCAGGCTTAAATAGCTGGTGGATGGAAGTTAGATGAATCGGGCCCAAAAGGGACTGCATTTGTGAGCAAAGTAAGAAAGTCCAGATGCCATGTTGGTGAGGCCCCCATGTCATATGGCAAAGGAGAGGGAGCCCAGGAACTGGGAAGCCTGGAACCACTTTCTGAAGGCTTCTATGGACAGAATCTTGCAGCCAGTGCTCCAGCCACTCAGGAGCCAGTGCCTCATGCTGCACAGCCCTCTCCCACTAGTGATGTCACCTGCTGTGAGACATTACTGCTGCAGACTTTCTGACATTCCTCGGCACATGCACACACGTCAGCAGCAGGTCATAGGGGCTCCTCGCTTGCCAGCCCAAAGCCTCCGTGTGGAAGGGATGTGCTGCAGTCACTGTGGGTTGTGCAGGGTCCTGGGCATAGTTGGGACCCCCTCTCTCACCTGTTTGGCTAATCCAGCACCTGCCACTTGCATCTGCTCTTAAACAAGCTAAATAATGGGGCAAGTCTATATTTCCTCCATTTTTATAAGGAAAAGGAATAGAAGAAAGAAATCTCAGGAGGCAGAGAGGGAGAGAGGATGGGCCTTTGTCCCTGAGAGGCTCTACAACCTGGACCTAATCCACCGGAGACTCACCGGCACCACCTCACCCTCCTCCAGCAGGCCACACTGGCAGCACAGTTCTCTCTGGGAATCAGACACTCACCTGCAGAAGTCTTATCTGAGAAGACAGGAACTATACCCCGACAACAGAAGTGGAGCTCTCCTTGTTAGCCACCAAAGCAGAAAGTGGGAAGTAAAGCTTCAGCAAGACCGGAGGAAGACATGTAGAAACTGACCCAGAGGGAAGTTGTTCAGTGGCAGGTGCTGTGCACGAGAAGAACACTTAACAGGACAGCAGGGAAAGTAAGGGAGTCCCGCCCTAGACTAGTGGCTCAGCCAGCTCCCAGAGCCCGGAGTCTGGCAGTGGGTGAGGAGACAATCTGGAGACTCCTGGAAACTCGGGTGGGTGGATGCCCTCTGTTGTTTTACATGTAGTGTCCCCAGGACAGCGACCTTGTGACATGGGTGACAAGAGGACCACGGGGGAGATGACCATGCTGGGCATAGAATCCTGTGATTCTAAGGTTTCATGATCACCCCTCGGCAGGCCCTGCTATTTGGCTGCTCAGCCACTTCTAGATGACTGTCCAGAGAGGCACAGCAAGAGCTGTTTCCTCTGATCTCAGCCCTGGCAGCATCTACAGCAGCATCTACAGAGTCACCACGGGCCCTTGTCGGGGGCTCCCTGTGCTGTTTGTTGGGATGAAATGCCTTTGAACAGTGGTAGTACTGGTAGTTCTGATGACTAGCGTGCCAGCACCATGCTCCCTCCCTTCCTGGGGTATTGACACCAGCCCTCCTTTCCCCTTCCAGAAGGGTCTCTTGGCCCACCCAGCCATTAGTTTGCAAATGGACCATTTTCTGCTTCAAAGGGCAAAAAACATTTTTTTCTAAGATCTACACTTTTTAAGTATTCTCAAATGACTAACCAGAATCAATCTGAGATCTAAGAGTTTGGTGTATACAGAATGTGGATTCTCAATTTCCATCTTTATTTCTTTATGGCAAGGCCCAGCCAGTAGGCAGATGAACAAGAGACTGAGAAGTGGGGACCCCAGAGAGGCCGTGTTAGTCATTTTTTATGCGTGCCTTCCACTGAGCTGCTGCAGCTGGTTATTATCTTAGCCCCCTCTGTGCACGCTCCCGAAGCGCTTGTGTAATTCATTCTCCGTTCACAAGTCTGGCCGGGCCCAGCAGCGTGACCAAGCCTGTGCCAGGCACCTGTGGGGAGCCAGCGAAGGCAATGTTCCAGATGGAGGGTAACCCACAGCACGAGGAGGGTCTTTGCAGTTCAGGCCTGGAGGCCCAGGGCCATTCAGAGGAGAAGGGGCACGAGCTGCAGGAGAGGGGCTAAGCTGGGCCTTCCAGAACAGCAGGCTTCCGGAGCCCACATCTAGTGGTAGGCAGAGGGGTGATCTGGCCGCCACTCCTGAAACCTTGGGGTGAGTAGTTGTCCTATGCTGTGTCACAGCATCTTTCTCAAAAGAGGGTGACCTTGTGAGATGGGTGACCTCAAGGAAGATGGCCAGGATTGGGATAATGGCACCTGGCTGCCACATCATCCCAATAGGAGCTGGACAAGGCAGCCCCAGCCAAACCACCCTGGCTCTTTCTATCCTCTCCTTCCTTATTTCCCCATTACTGTAAATAATATCTTCCCATCTGAACAATTAGCCTCCTCATTTCAAAGCTTCGGATTTGTTCTTTCTGGTTCTGAGACCTTAACATTGGAAAACACAAACACATCCGGCATCTGTCTGCGGTCTCCCTGCAACCAGCCCGGCCATTAATGCACTTACGGCCCCCGCAGGCCTGCTCCCCAGCCCCCCTGCCCATGTTTGTTTTTCCTGTGTTGTTGAGTTCTGGGAGGCAAAGAGGAGGCAGCTCCCAGTATAAGAAAAACCAGAAAGGGGCTGACCAGATCTAGCTTCCTCCGGGATCTGCCCTGTCCTCTGCTGGGAAGAGATCTTTAAAAACAAATCCCAATCAATCCCCAGCTCCAAAAGAAAAAGCCTCCTCTGGTGAATGTGCAGAGTCACTGTGGGTCCAAGGGGAGATGGTCTGAAAGTAATCTCAAGACAGGAAGGTGTAGATTTCAGCACTGGCTAAGCCAGGCACGGTGGCAGTAATGTTGACTATAATAACAGTAAACCCACTATCTAGGGTTTATATTCCTTGCACACTTTACAAATCATCCTCAGGGTCATCAGATCCTTTACACAGGTTTAGGAGATCAGAAGACAATTCTTCTCCTCCATTTGCAACAGAAAACCAAAGCCCAGAAGGTTTGTGCAGGATCCTTGGAGGATGAACAGGTGGAGAGCTACTTAGGTGGGTCTTTTGGCAGGTGGGTAGGTGATTAGGGGTGCGAGTTCTTAGGTGGGTGGGTAGATACATTGGCAGAAAGACTGCAGAACTTCAGCCAATATTCTGTCTCTCCCCTCCAGGCCACTCCCTGCAGTAATCACCTGCCCCATAGGGTGCAGTTAGTTGTATTTTAAATTGAGCCAGTGCCATTCACTAATTATTCCCTGCGGGTCTCACCTCCTTGGTCGAAGGGGAAACAGCTTTTTCTCTATGCCTCCTATTACTCTCCGACTGTATTTTTGGAGCTAAAACTCAGGAAATCTGTTGTGACAGGGAGGAAATGCTTCTCAGACAGTAGAAGAAGCAAAATTAGAGCTGCCCTGGGACAGCAAGGTGAGCTTGGATGCTGCCCACTGTGTCCAGGATGAACTGGGCACCCAGCCATGGCCAGCAAGGCCTGGTGGGCTGAACAGGATGCAAGGACAGGCCTGCCCTTCGTCCTCAGTTCTCTAGGATGTCCTCAGCGCTCCAGAGGGAAAGAACGCAGCCCAACACCCCCTCCTCCCCACCTGGTTGTTAGTTCCAGCACGTTCCCCCTTGCAAAGGCCCCCCAACCAAGGCTGCCTGGAAAACTCCGCCGGGAGCATGTACAGGACACCTTGGGTCTGATGTAACATTTAATGGCCAAATCTCCCCAGGTCCCTGCGTTAATACAAAACTATTTTACTGTTCTAGCCAGACAGAGTCACAGTGCTAATGGCTCCAGGGCTGAGCCTAGGCAAGAAGGAAGCTATGAAGGAGGCAGCAGCCACAGGCACCTTGCTGTGGCCTTGACTGCAGCCGGGGGACATTCTCAGAGCCTGAGGTCTGTCTGTGACCTCGAAGGCAGGACTAGGCAGGGTTCATCTCGATATCCTGGGAGTCCAAAGCAGGAATGTATATTGATAGCATTCAATACACAATAACTGAGTGAATCTATCAATGAGTCAGCCATTATGGGCTTGAGATTCTGAGACCCTATGGATGAACATTTGCCCAGAGACATGCAAAGACTGATGTACACTTCCTTCAACCTGGGCTAGAGATGATGTAAGACTGTCCAGCCATACACACTAAGTGCCACCTCCCACACCTGCCTGAGGGGCCTCATTTGGACCCGGCCTGAGAATTCTGTGGATTTAGAGACCAGGAGAACTGATGAAAAAGAGCTTCCTAGAGACAATGGACTGAGGTAGGCATGGAGGTTCCCAGGGAATCCCGTAAGCACCTGGCCCTCATATCCTTAGAATGGCCACAGTGACAGGACTCCTTCAGAGAGGGCGGCACATAATGCCAAAGCAAATAAGGTCCACTGGATGCTAGTGAGGGGGCGCTGAATGTCCAGAGGAGAGTAGACCTTGTGGGTTCTCAGTTGTAGCAAACATCACATGCATATATGCACAGTCAAAAAAAAGCCTTCTAAATATTGCCATAACTTCATCCTGCTTTCATTTACAGAAACCCCATTTCCGTGGATACCAAAGAGTAGGAGAAACTGTCTCTTGGCCCACCAGTAGTCCTGGGTCTTATTCACACCTCCACTTCCCTCCTCTGGGTAAAACTAAGTTCTCCTCTCTCCAGCACTCATGCACGCAGCTGTACAACCTTATAACAGTCCCTCGATCCTCTGAGCCTCAGTTTTCTCATCTCTAAAATGAAGAGGCGGGCTGGGGGAGTCCCTGAGGCCCTCTGCAGCTCTAGCATCCAGGCTGCAGGGCTGCTGGGCTCTCAGGTGGAGGCAATTTCCCAGATCACTGAGCCCCACCTGGCCACCATTGTGCAAGGGCCTCCCGTGGGCATTAGCCGTCTGGAAACATTGCCATCCATCTTTCTGAATATCTGGTTAAAACACTCACCTAATCCTAACCTAATCCTTTCAATTTGGGGAGAGAATTGAAGAAAAAAAAAAAACGCAAGCAGCCTGAAGCCTGAATGCTAACAGATGGGTAAAAAGTATGTATAAATTACACCCGCTGCTGTCAATTCAAGCTCTCCAGATAAAGTGATATGAAAGGTGTTTCATTTATAGGGGAAATTAATTGCCAGCTGTATGACTGGATGGTGTGAAGAAACCACAGCCACACAATGTGTCCCATATATTTTTCCTGGCTGGATTCAGCACCTTCCGTGCCAAGGGCTCCTGCTCAACTCCAGACCTGGGTGGCACCGAGGTAAACATGACCCTGAACCAACTGTCCCAAGTCAGGATGAAGCCAAGGAAAATTCAAACATGGTGGGGTGCATAACATTGTGGTGGTGCTCACCACCAGCCCTGGCCACTCAAGCCTCAGTTTCCTAATCCATCAGGGCAGCTGCTTAGAATATCTGCTCTGCGAAAAGACACCTTCTCTTCTGTCAGTGCCATAGGTACAGGACCACGTCACTTCTCTGTACCTTCACCCAGTCTTACCAGGAATGCCACCATGAAAGCTCAGGCCACATCTGTGTCTAGCCCTGACACCTGGATACCAGTCGCATCTTTTATTCTGGGACAATCCACTGTGTACCGAGTCAAACCCTGGACCTGCCAGGTGTCAGCCTTCACATCAGTAAAGCGAGGCCCTCACACCTTAGCTGACATATATAGCAAAGATCTACAGACTGGGTGGCTGAGCAACAAGCATTAATTTCTCATATTTGAGGGTGAAGGCTAAAAATCCACGATCGAGGTGCTGGCAGACTCTGTGTCTGGTGAGGGTTCTTTTGCTGGCTTCTAGACAGCTGCCTTCTCACCGTGTCCTCCCATCATGGAGAGAACAAGTTCTGGTCTCCTTCTCTTCTAATAAAGACACTAATCCCATCATAATAGCCCCACTCTCCTGACCTCAGCCTCCAAATACCATGATGTCCCAGGTTGAGGCTTCAATATGTAAATTTGCGGGGACACAAATACCCAGTCCATAGCAGCAGCATTTACTAGACAGTCCACAGCTCACTTCCTGTACTGGGCTGTATTCTAGCTAATGGGTTTCCTGTTATCTGTTTCACTGGCTATAGAGGTCAAGAAGCAGAGAGGACAACTCTGGGGGAAACAGAGGCAGCAAGGGCAAGCCCTCCAGCCTCTTGGATACGTTCTTACCAGAGACTATTTTAGCTGGTGTCCCTGCCTCACAGGGAGAAATGGCTACCCAGTGCCTCACCTAGGTCCTAGGGCATTTCCCAATTTGGATGGTGTGGAGTAGCAGAGTGACAGCAAACCCCACACATTTTGCACTCCTGGGTTCCCTGGGACCTCTCCCACAACCAGCTCCACCGAAAGTACTCTCCAGATCACCGGTTAAACTGTCCCTTTCCCCAGGGCCATTTCTAAGAAGGGTAGAGAGATATGCTGAGAGCCTGCTCAGCTTTCAGACCACATGGTCCAGCCACTCAACAGTCAGAAAGCTGGGCACCAGTGTGCTCACCCAGCCCCCTCTGCCTTGTCCCATGCCTGGGGCAGGGAGTTCCCCTGCAGCTTCCAGCTGGAAAAATTGGAACTAAATCCTATTTGCCCCATTCTCTCTCCTCTTTTGTGGAAGGAGGTAGAGCAAGGTACGATGTGGTGGGTGGGCTTGCATTGAGAAAGCCTATATAGGAGTGCAATTTTTGCAACATTCTGTGTACACACACACACACACACACACATACCGCACCTGAAGCCTACTCCACCAACTGCTCACCTGGCCAATGCATGGCGTTGTGACTGGACAGGGGGATGAGTGGGGAGACTTCCATCTCCCCCACCCACCATTTAGCAGAACTATTAAGACAATGAGCTAATATTCTATTCAGATTTAAATAATAAATTAATCTGCATTATACTGAGGAGGCTTCAGAGAGACTTAATTATCTGGTGTTCCTTAGGGTGGAAATGAAGGCTGGGGATCGTACTGGGAATAGACAAATGTACTCCTGATCACACGGATTTGCTGATGCAGGAGTTCAGATGCCAAGTCCCTGGTGGTGCCCCCCACTACCCTCCAGCCCCAGACCTCCCTCTCACAGAGGGGAAGGGTGCCTGCCTTTATGACAGTCCACCTGGGAGTGTCAGGAGCAGTTTCTCACATCATGTGTCCTCCTGAGCCCCAAAGCAGACAGCAGCCTCAGGGAGGAGGACCTAGACCTTTGTAGTCTGGGCTGTTCACTGGGGAAGGGCTGGGCCACATGTTCCCATGAAGCACATGTTCGCCTCCAGCCAACACCTGAACCTTCCTGTGAAGCCTCCTAGCTGTGTGACCCCAGGCAGCCTCACTGACTCAGTGGGGCCTCAGTTTTCCATATCTAAAAGGAGGGTGATTCCAGCTGGGTCCAGAGTCACAGGAGGACTGGGTGCTGTGACATGCGGAGGTTTTGACAGCAAGCCCAGGGCAGGAAGTCCTCAGGGAATGGGAACAGCCTGTTAGAGGCAGCACAGATGGGAGTCTGAATGTGGGAGCCTCTGAGGGCACCACGACCCACTCGCCAGGCCGTGGTTAGCTCTTTAAGGAACTTAGCAGAAAGCGATGCTGGGTACCACAATGCGTTCTGTTAAACCAGCCAGTGCCAGGCCTGTGGTTAATTTTTCCCCTTAGCTGGTTCCTGCCTCTCCCTGGGAGCAGAGCTTTTCACACCCTGAGCCAGCCTGCCCAAGAGAAGACTATTTTCAGACCAGCAGCTACAGCAACAAAGATGTGAAGTCACTGCTGCCGCCTCCAGCCCGCCCCAGCCAGAGGGAGTTGAGCAGGGAGCCAGCGACCTGCAGCCAGGCCCAGAGCTCCCTCCCCACACCCTCCTGTCACTGCTTTCCTCCTCTCCCGCCCAGCTTTGTCCAGGCAGGGGCTCTGTCACCCGAGGGTGGGCTATCAGGGTTGGAAGCTGGCTCTCTCCTGAGGCTGAATGCTGCATGGAGCCTCTCGGCTGTGTGGTGCTGGGATGGAATAAGGTGGGGCAGGCTGAGGCACCTGGGTGACGGATGAATCATCACCGAGAAACCAGTGCAACGCACATTGCTGAGATCCTGATCAGAGAAGAGCTGGACCATTTGTTAAGTTCAAGACCTGTCAGTTGCCTCCCTCAGCTTTGTGAGGAAAGATGGGGATCAGAACCTTCCTAAGGAAGAGAGAGAGAAATTTAGTGGCCAGGGGATAAGAGAAATCTGACAAGAGGTGGAAGAAGCAGAAAGGGTGCCCTCTTCCCAGAACCATTAGAACCCACCATGGCTAGTCAGTGACATGTCACACACACCTGGTGAGCCAGAAGCACACCTCGACACACATACATGCACACGCAGCAGCCGGGCTGGGGACGGGACTGTGGGCTTGGCCACCTGTCAGCCAAGCAGGCTGTATGCCTTGGTGAGATATGCAGCAGCCCCTGGGCTTCTAGGTGCTTGTGTTTTTCTCTCCAAGATAGTTCAGCTGGGAAATTCCACTGTCTCAGCTAATCTGAAAAGGGGGTTCATTGGCAGTCAAACCAGGGTGTAGGGCCCTAAGATTCAGACTATACTGAGACTAGCACTGCCCTAACTCCACAAGGGACCAAGGAAAGTCCAGCCAGGACCTGGAAGAGAAGAAAAGGACAGGTCACTGTATTCTCCATTGCACCTCTTCCTTCTGTGTAGCCTCTGGGGTTTGTAGAACGTAGTCAAAGGACCTATATATTCCTTCTCCACAGGGTACCCATTTCCACTGCCTGGGATTTTGCTGGGAAGATAAATGGGGAGGTGTTCAATGGTGGGCTTAGTGCTACATTCGGAACCAAGCACTGGGGTAATTTGGGGAACTGGTAAGAGACAATCTGTTCTCCACAACCTCCGGGGAGGGCTATAGGTGCTCATTGATTGCAGCTAGGTCTCTTGGCTTCAACAGCTCATGGATGATGGAGAGTCCCATTTAACCACTGAGGGAAGCCGCAGCAGGACCCCAAGCCCACTTCTGCCTCCCCTATGTATCTTGCTTGCAGATGCTTGGAGATTTCTGTTAGATGATCCTGCAGTCAAGTCACAGTGGTCACAACTGCAGTTAATAGACTGCAAATGCCACAAACCAGCCTCGAGGGCTTTCTATGAGCCCTGCAGCCTGGTATGGACAACTCCTTCTCCTCTTCCTCCTCCTCCTGGGAATGACCCCAGGCCTTGTTATCTGTGCCCCTCATTGGGCAGCTAATCATGTATAGCCTTGAAACATCGCTTTTCTTTTTATTCTAAACTATTAGTTAACTCTTGCATTATTAATTTACTTTTTATGGCTTATGTTTTAGAGCTTATGTACAGCTTCCCTTCTCCTCTATGAAACTATAAGCTCTTTGCAGCCTTGTTATCCTCAATCTTACCCCAGGCACCTCACACCCTGTATTCACCTTTGATGCAGGGGGCACTCAACTCAGGCTATTTTAAGACATCTAAACTTGGCCTCTTGTAGGGATTTCAAGTCTTGAAGGAGCCAGCCAAAGACTGATTTCCACAAAGGAAGGCACCTTCAGGGTTCCAGACATTGTCCCCCCATCTCCTTCCCTGCCTCTCTTCATTCTCAAGTGACAGAATTAGAAAACCTTACAGAAAATGAAGCTCAGACCTCATGTGGCCCATCTTCATATCATCTCCAGGAATCCTTGCCCCAAATCTCCCAAATGGTCGCCCTGTTTTGCTTATACATTACTTCTACCTAAGAGCACCCCCTTGCCAGGCCACAATTCCACTGTTGACCCACTGCTTGAAAATGCTTCAAGACAACGTCACCACAAGATGTGGTATTTTAAGATAATTTCCTAAGTATTCAAATACAAATGTTCTTACATTAAAAGCGTTAGTATTTGCCTACTGTGCATCCTGTGCTGTGCTGGACACTAGGAAGTATGAAGACCAGAAGATGTCATTCTTGTCCTCAACTGACACTTGGTCTGGTTGGGGGCCAATCAAATCTCCAAAGGAAGAATGATGAACCCCACAGAAAAGATGGCAACTGTAGATTGTACAGGCAAGAGTGGGGCATGGGGCAGCGGACCATAGAGCCTGCTTCATGTCCCCAGGCCAACCCCTGCACAGGGAGGCCTGGAGTAGCTACCGAAGCAAGCCCTTACCCTCTTCATCTGTAGAAAGAAGTGGGTCCATGCCAGGGGTTTAGCTCAGCAGCATAAGCGCCCACCTAGCAAGCGTGAGATTGTGAGTTCAATGCCCCGTACCAAAAAAAAAGAAAAGGAGTGGGTCCAGTGGATCTGTCAGGCACCTTAGGCCTTCACACTCATGGGCAGTGGAGGGGGGGGGACACTGGGCACAGAGGGATGGAAAGGTGGCTGCTCCTCAGGGTACAGCCCAATCACAGTTCCTCACTTCTCACCTCCCACACATAGTTCATGCACCTCATTCCATCCATTCGCTGGTTGTGTATCATATGGAGCACACGTGGCGGTAGGATTCATGGGTTGTACGTAGGACAGGATTAGGACAGGAGATAGACATTAGAAAGGAAAAAACTTGGCAGTACTTACAAGCTCCCTTCTCACCAGGAGCAAACCAAAAGAGCATAAAATATAGAGTATGAAAGTGCCGAGAGAGCGTCATTAAGAAAATCAGAGAAGGCAGGGGGTGGATCTAAGAAGGCTTCCTAAAAGAGGAGCATGCGGAGGAGGGTATGAAACTGTACGTGTGAGACGCTGGCCGTGGCTCTGGGACAGTGGAGCAATCTTCCCATGGGGCTGTCACTGATGGGTCCTGGTGGTTGCCCTCAGAACACCTAGGAGGCATGCTGGACCGAAAATGGACCCTCTGCTGCTCAGGCTCACGTGGGAGGGTCTCTCTAGGGACATTTTTTTGCCCAGCCCTGTGAGTTGAGAATGTTGTGTCCTCCTAGGTGTATTTTCATTCTAAAAATGTTTGCTTAGCATCCTACAGCTCTTCCCAGTCCCCCTGCCACTGGAATTTGCCTTGCCTGGTCCACATCCACCTGTAACCTTCTCTGCCCATTGTAGCCTTCCATGATTTCTACTACTGGCCTTTCTCTTTTCTTTAATTTTGTCTTTTCAAGGAAGTCCTAGAAGAAGAGATATCTCCTTCCCCATCGCAGTCGGGAAGGCTCCAGAGCCCGTCCCACACTGTGTTATCAGGCAGCCTTCCCTATAGCACCCCATGTGTTGCACAAATTAGAAGGTGGTGTCCACCTACAAGAACTCCTCAGCCACTGTGTGTGACCTGGATATTGGTGACTCAGGTGAGGTGAACCCAAAGAAAAGACCAGATGAGACACCAAAGCTAAAACCTCCTAGCTCAGGTCCAGAGAGAACAGTATGCAGGCATCCTTCATGCCCCTAATTCTCTACAATCAGTGGAAAATTAAATGTTCAAGGTGGAAGACCTTCATGCTTTTACAACTTTTCCCAGAACAGAAGCTCAGGACTCAGGAGGCCTCATTATGAGGGCATGACCCAGATGCCTCCTAGGACCTCAGTTTCCCCATCCATGGATTGGGCATGATGGCACCTGCCCAGATAACCTTGCAGATTCTGAGAGGAGAGGATTAATCAGACAACATTTTGAAAAGTATAAAAGTACAGTGCTCACCTACCAGAGAAGTTTAACAAAATTTAGTGTTCTGTATTGTAGTAACTGCAGTTTACCGAAGTTTTGCCTAACTTGAAAGAAAGCCTAGTAGAATAAAGCCACAAAATAAAGAGGTGATAATCCTACTAGGAAAAGGAGTTCTAATTCTCAGCATAACTAATTTTTTGCGTGATATTTCATATTGAACCCAAAATCCTTGCACTAAACTACATTCCAAGCCCTTGTTATTTTTTTAAGACAGAGTTTTGCTAAATCACCATGTGGCCCAAACTCAGCTTGAACTTTCAAATCCTCCTGCCTCAGCTTCCCAGAGTGCTGGGATTACAGTTGTGTGCCACCATGCCCAGATTTTAGCATAAGATTTTTACCAGTCAATTGGCCCGTTTGGTTTGGTTTTGCCATGCTGGGGATGGAAATCAGGGCCTAACACATACTAGGTAAGCACTCTACCACTGAGCTGCATCCACAACCCCAATTAGCCAGTTTTAATTGGGCACCTACTGCATGCCAGGAAGTGAGCTAGGCGGTGAGCAACTGATGAATGAAGCCAACAAGGAAGAGACCTGCAGTGACTCATTGCCTCCTGGCTCATCCATGGCACCCAGTCAGAGGGTTATCTGGATTATTTTTTCACTTTTGTGGCCCTAGGACTATGCCTGACCCAGTAGCACAGAATTCCAGTAGCTAGGCCACCGGAAAAGCTTCTAGAGCCAGGGCTGAGGGGAGAAGCTGGTAATGGGATGGAGGGGAGGGGAGGTGGCCTCACCCAGAGCCTTGTCCTGCAGCTACAAAAAGCTCCAGCCCCACCTTCAGATGAAGTGAGAGCTGCTAATGTGAGCGCCAAGATCCACGGGGTGAGAAGAAGCAAGCGGCAGACACTCCCCTGTATCGGGGCATCTGGGAGGGTCCTAAAGGTTTTCTCAGCCTTCACGGTGGTGACCTGAGGCACCGTGATAGACCACCTTTATCTCCATGGAGAGGGCTGGGGAAGCGATGGGAGGTGCCTGTGGCTGCTACCTGCACTTACTGCTTCTGCAGCCTTTTGTCTGCAAAGGAGCCCCAAAAGGCAACAGCTATCAGGTCAGTTTCCAAGAAGGCTGGCTTGTGCCCAGCCTCTGGTTTTTGTCTAAAGCCCCAGCAGGCTGGAGCTTGCAGTCCTGCTGCACGCATCCATGCTGGCTCTAACCCTCCCACCTGAAGGTGTGTGGGGGTGGGGACCCACTGCAATGCTATTACAGTATTTGCATTTATATGAGGCACAGACCCCAAGCCTGGGTCTCTGGGTGCTTTTACAGCCCTGGGTATACATAATTTATTTTTGTTGCTATTTAATCAGTCTCTGGTTTGAGATGAAAAGTTTCCAGGGGGGCCAGGTTATTATGCAACTTCCAATTCCACCAGCGTCACTGAGAGGATGGGGCTCCCAGTCCATGCCTAGCTGCAAAGATGGGGGGCAGGGACTAGGCAGGGGGCCATGTGGCTCTCAGTCACAAAGCAAGCTCAAGCAGGGTCTGTGGCTGAGGGAGGTACTGATCCTGGGTCCACTTCCCAAGGAGGCAGCCTGGAGGAGGGTGGCAGTGAGAACTACCCCATTCATGACAAGAAATAGCGAAGGAAGAGGAGACTGAGAAAAAGGGCCCGGTCAGCCAGGTATGGTGGCACACACCTGTAATTCCAGTACTCTGGGAGGCTGAAACAGGAGGATCACAAGTCCAACCTGAAACAGGAGGTTCACAAGGTCAATGTAGTGATTTGTACAGACCTTGTCTCAAAAGAAAAAATGAAAAGGGCTGGGGGTGGAGCTCAGTGCCATGCTCTGGATTCAATCCCCAATATCAAAACAAGGGTGGGAAGGGTGAATCGGGCCAGGGGGAAAAAAGCAGAGGCTTCAAAATTGGCGTTTCACAGTAAGAAGACAGAGAAGGACTGGGCATGGATTCAGACACTATTGGGAGTCAGGAACAACAAATGGGGACCTGACTCGGGAGTCAAAGACAAAGGAGGCCCAAGTGTAAGGGCTTCATTAAAGTCCAATGCAAAAAACAGATGGGGGGGGCTGGGTTCCTGGGACAAGTATCAGACAGAGCCCCTGTCTATGCACAGGCAAGCCCTAGGCTCACCAAGATCTCTGTCCACCTCAGGTCATTTTTGGAATATGGTGAATTATAAGTGAATGGCTAAACAAAGAGCCAGTGGTGTGGGCTGATACTCTTGCCTCTGCTAGAGCTGAGGCCCTAGCAAGGAAGGCAGACCCGGCCTGGCAAGGCACTGCCCACTTGGAAACGCCAGGATCCCTGACACAGTAGGTATACACACAGACACACCTGAACATACGCAAAAATGCACAGTGGCACATGCAGATATGAAAGACATAGGTCTGAGTACACACTCAGAGACATGCACACACAAATATGCATAGAGACACACTGGCAAACACAGAGAGACACACAAATGTATACACACCTCTAGACACATGCGTCCCTACACCTTCCCAGCCCTTGGCTTTCCCTTTCCAGTGGCAGTGCCCATGGGAAAACAGCCCATATTACAAGAGCAAGTGGGTTGGGGATGGAGTGGAGGAGTGTGAAGCATATTGTGGGAGACTCTGGTATCTGATGGCAGGGCAGAGCAAATCCTCAAAGGAACATACACCCAAGGAGCTGTGATAACCCAGCCCCTGTGATAATGTAAGCGACCACCACGTGGTATAACATCACTTATCAAGACAGAAGGGAGAGGTCCTCACCATGATGCTCATGAGAGACACCAAGATACCCATGTCTCCTCCCCAAGGTCACTCTTGCTAAGGCCTCAGAGAACACCTACTGGAAGCCATCACTTCCGGTCCTAAGATCCCAGGTGAAGAAGATGCAATCCATGCCCTCCTCAGGCCCTGGTGAGCTCAGCCAGAACTCCTGTGTGGCCAGCAGGTGTCAAAATGCTAGTAAGAGGATGGGGAAATCAGTAAGGCACAACCTCCACTGTGATGGGGCCCCGAAGTTATGGGCTCATCTGGAGGGACCAGGCCCACTGCTCCTGCAGTGTTGCTGCTGCCTGAAACATGTGCAGAACCTGCTTTAGGACGCACCATCAGATCCTCTTGTCTCACAAAACCCAGCTGACAGCAGACCTTCCGTTTATTTATTTACTTATTTACCTTTCGGTACTGAAAATTGAACCCAGGACCTTACACTAACCAAGTGATGTGTCACTGAGCTATGCCACCAGGCCTTTTTTTATTTTGAGACAGTTTCCCAAAATTACCTAGGCTGACCTTGAACTTTCAATCCTCAGCAAGTCTTTCTCTAGGTGCAGATTTAAAGCTGGTACTGATGTAACTGAGATTGGGGGTGGGGGAATAGATAACCAAGTTTGGAAAAATAGAAATAATGAGTCCCAAAACAGGCTACGGGTCCCCTTCAGGGTCTTGGAATTGGCAAAGTTCCTCAGATACGTGAGCTCTGGTTCAGCTACTGAAGAAAAACAACTGCACCCCTCAGGCTAAACTTGCACAGAAAACCCCTCTGCTTCAGTCCTCCTCCCTCTCAGTTGGGGGCGGTGCCCTTGAGAAGACACCTGCAGCCCCGCTGTCTCACCTTACAGAGCTGAGACTGAGGCCCAGAGCAGGAATGTGACTTGTTTTCTTCACCTGGCTGCCTATGGCTCATCACCCAAATGACAGCTGGTCTGGTCCACACTCCAGATCCACACAGCCTCCTCCTTCCCCTCTCCGTGCATTTCTTAGGACTCAGCCACTGGCCAAATCTTTTATTTTCCTCTCATCACCCTGATTATTCCCTGTTTAATTAAAATTTGTTTCAGCTAATAGGCCTTAAATTAGTATTTTCAAATATTGACATCTACAGGACCCTCATTCATTATTTTCGAAAGCTCTAGGGCTAATTGCTTTATCACCCACCAATTAATTACTCATTCACTGGACAGGTAGCCACTGCCCCCAGAACATGGATGAACATACTCTCAGGAAGGTGAAGGTACAGGCAAGACAGATGCACACAAACATGTGCACCTATGTGTACACGTACACACACACACACACACACACACGCCCTCGACACTTTCCCCATCAGAAGTCTGGCCCAGGAAAATCTAGTCCTGCATATACTGGGAACCAGAAGGAAAGCAGAACATGACATCATGGAACTTTGTTACCACATCATCTTCTGTCCACCCAGCTGCTGTCCCAAAGACAGCAGCTATACTGTTGACCCAGAGCCTTGAGAAAGGAAAAAGGCCCTTGAGGGCAGAGGGACAGACAGGCAAAAAGGGATGAGGTCAGAGTCAGAGAGAGGCTGCAGAAAAGGACAGGCCAGGACTGTAAGGGTCCCCAGAGAGCACAGGGAGGGTATCAAGGATCAGGTTCACACTGGTTTCCCTGCACATCTTCCCTGAGGGATCCATCTGAGGACATCAGCATTTACAGGAAGAATCGGGAACAATCTACAGAGCAAATCTCCCATGCAACCCAGGAAGAGCTGGGTGTCTATCTGTCGGAGTCCATCAGGAAAGGGTCCCCTGTGATTTAGAAACAGAGCTCCCTATGTTCTTCCCTGCCTGAGCCATTAAGACCTTTAAGACTTAAAAAAAATTTTTAAAGCAAGTATGTGCCACTGCAGGATGCCTACGCCTCCCACCCCAAGCCCCACACAACTGCTTTGTGTTGGAGGAGGTGAGACCAGCTCTGGCCTGACCAGAATATAAATCTGCTAAGATCCCTCAGACTGTGCTCTAGTCTTCAGCACTGGGAGCCTCACCCGGGGGTGCCCAGCCTCCACGAGCATTCCTGCTGCTGCTGAGGACCTGCCAACCCCAAGCCTCTGCCCCAGAGAGTGGCTGCCTGGGCCCAGCCCATCAGCCATGCAGCCAAGAGCCCAGCAGGGCCCTTGACCGCACCGGGCTCCTTTTTTTTTTTTTTTTTTTTTTTTTTTTTTTTTTTTTTTTGCTCCTTGTAAACAGTCTGGAGTGATTGGGATTAAAGTCTCTGCAAGTCGCGGTATCGCTTTTCGGGAGAGCCGAGTAATCCACAGGGATTAAAGAAGCAGCCGTGCTCATCTCCCACAAATGAATATCTGTCAGAGGCATTGACCTGTTAAAATAATGAATTTAATGTGCAGCAAACCGCACATGGCAGAGGCAATGCAACATGGCCTGGCAAATTGTTTTCCACGTGTTCTAATGAGACTTTTAAGGGAACAGGGCCCCTGGGCAGGTTCCCCGCACCAGACCTCTACATTCCCTTCTCTGAGACCCCTCCCCACATGGAGAAAAGATGCTGGTGCTGCAGACTAAGTCATGCCCCCGCTTGCCCACGCCACTCAGGAAAGCAGTTGTCCCACTTGATTTTCTACAGGTATCACTGGCTTTGTGGGGCATTTGTGGCTTCTTCCAGTGGGTCTCCCACAGCCCGACCCCCATATGGCCCTGGGCCCTCTGTCAGTTTGTCAGAGGCCACATCTCTCCTTTTACATCACTGGAAATTGAAGCCCAGAGGGAGCTACCCTTGGTTACCCAGAGCGTCGATGTTTGGCCCCTGCCCAGCCCCCTGGGAACACTGGAAATGGCAGTCTGGGGTACTAGGGGAGAGCAGGAGTCAAGGTGTTCTCCACGGTGCAACCACAGCAGACAGTGGTCCAGGGCTTTGCCCAGGCAGCTTTAGCCTCTGCAGATGTGGGCAGTCAGACCTGTGCTGGGGAGCAGACTTCTGCCCGTGAGCTCTCCGGGGGACCCCACCCTTCTTCCTGACCCTCTGAAAGGTTTCTTCCTGCCTTCCAGTGCCCAGTGCCTGTGCTAGTGAGAGGACTAGTGACAGGGAAAGCGCAATACTCTATCTTTTTTTCTTCCTCCATTTATGTGTTTTAAGAAATCACTTGAGCTTGAGTTTCCATGTCTCAGGTATTCTGAGCTAAAATGTATTCATACACCCACAGTTTGGTTTCATGGCAATCTTCTTATACTGGTGTGTCTGAGACCCCCTTAGTCATCCTGGAACCAGCTCCTATGCATGGTCCACAGAACAGAGAGGGGGTGAGAACTGGGGAAAAGCCTTGTCCCCTCCTTCCACAGCAGAAGTGTTTATGGGTCCGTGTATAGCACCCCAACATAACTGTGATCCTATCATTGGTCTATACACTGGGTAGGTGGCATCATGGTCAGATGATCTGTCATGGCCAAGTACTTAAGTGCCTTCAGCTTCTCAGTCCCAGGTTAGGTAGGACAGGAAACCCAAAGAATCAGAGTAAGTTATTTCAGAGTCCCACCTTCTTACCCTGAGTCACATATTCACACATGACAGTTGGGTCCCACAGCAAAACAGGAAGTGAACAATCCAGAACCAAGAAACAACCTTTGAAACCATCAGGAGTGAGAATTGCCCTGCTAAGGCAGGGGTATAAGAGCACTTGAGAGGGTGACAGGCACAGCCCAGAGTCTGAAAGAGCAGCGCCAGGAACAGCAAGGTGATGTGACAGCATGGTGGGGTCAGAGATGTCCAGAGCCTAAGCCCTGGGCTGGGAGCATGGGTGAGGAGTGTGAGCCCTCTCTTCTAGCCAGGATGTGGGAGGCTTGAAGAGGCAGGAGAAGGACACAGCCAGTGCTGGGCTGAGTCTAAGGCTGGTGACTTTGAAGCAGGGGGCATGCAGAAAAGGGCAATGCATTCCATGGCCCTCCAGTCCCCATCTCCACAATCTCATGAGTGACTGTCTCATGATCCTCAGTGCAGCCAGCAGCATTGCTACAGGCAGCTGGGAAGCCTTACCGCAGGCCCAGCGTAAGTGCCCAGACTTTAGCCACACTACTGCCACTGGTAAGCGCTATCAGGCTATCGATGCTTAGGGGCCAGTAAGCAACATGTGTTTTGGTCCGATAACAAACCAAGATCTTCCACAATGTACTATCCAGGATTTGTAAGACCACCAGGCACAACACTAGAGATTCCTGCTCCTTCAGTTCATTGTCTGCAGCCAGGCAAACCACTACTGCTCCATCCCCTCCAGACCACCCTCCTCCCCTGGGCCTCCCACGACAGCTCATTGTTCCTTGGTTCTGCACGCCTATGACTACACTGGACGTTGTTGTCTTGGATCTTGTTGCTCAGGGTAGACTCCACCAGCCAATGTTAGCTAGGCCCACTGGGTGTAAGGTCAAGGGCAGCACACTCCTGGATTGAGGAAACCACCAGCAAATCAGACCTTTGCAGGAGCTGCACATTAGAAAAGGGAACTGACTTCTTTGGAGTTCTTGGAGAAGGAAGTTGTCTCAAAAGGGCAGGCGGCCTGAGAACTGAAGGAGATGGCACGATCTACAGCCAGCCTGTTGTCTGCTAAGGATCTACATCCTGTGGGAGGGGGATAGAGCACAATATGCCTCCGGTGAAAGATCTGGAACCTCCAGCCAGAGCCGTCTCCGTGCCACTCTGGAAGGCGAATAGGGATGAGGAGGATGAGGACAGGAAGCCTTCTTTCCCTTTCCCAGAGAGCATGGGGATGAAAGAGGGGGTGGCCTTAGGAGACAAGCCCGGGGTTTTGGTACCTGCACTCACACCTGCCAAGTTTGCTCCTGGGACCTGCAGGAGTCAAGTGGCATGAGGCAGATGGAGAGTCACCCTTGCTCTCCGCCAGGGTGCTACACCTAGCTCCATCGGCCAGAAAGTCTCTGGGCACCTCTGTACACCTCCTCACACCCCACCTCCTCCCGGCAGCCTTCTAGCCCATCCTGGGCTCCCTCAAACCCACAGCCCACCTTCCTGGGTCACTCAGCATGGCTTCAGGGGTGGGACAAGTACCTTTATAACTGGAGCACCTCACATTAGTCAAGAAAGATTGACATCCCATACCCTGCCCAGCTCTACCAGGCAGCAGCTTTGGAAATGAGGTAGAGGGGTGACACTGCACTGAGATTTAACAGAGATAAAGGCTGAGCACAAGCCGTGCTCTCAGCAGAGGCTGGATCAGGAGCCCGTGGATCATTCCTGCTGAGGAAGTGAGGCAAGGGACAACTTAAGACAACTTTCATGGAGGAAATCAGGAATAGGGTAGTCTCTGGCCCGTTTTCTTGCAACATGGAAAGATACACCTGCCCACTGGCGTGAACATAACCAGGGGAACTGGACAGAGGCAGCACCCCTGAGACCCAAGGCTCCCTCACTGTCACTCACGGGGCACATTTGCATGCACACACTGCACACACACGCACGTGCGCGTACACACACACACACACCTGCTCTCTCACGCGCTCACTCCCACTCCCATAGCATGCACATTCACACTCTCTTTGTCTTCTGCAGGCACAGCAGCTCCATCCCGCAGGCCTGTTTTCTTTCCTGGTCCCCCACTGATTCCCAACACTCACAGGCCCAGGCCGACTTTGCCTCCTTGCCTCCCGAGTGCTGCGTTCACAAGGGCTGGATTTGAAGTAAAAGCTGGCAACACGGGAGGGGAAGAGGGAATGTGGAGCCCACTAGCAAGCCTCCTCCTGCCTCCCTGATTAATTCTTTGTCTCTTTTTTTAAAAAAATTTTATTTAAAGAGAAAACAAAACAAAACAGAAAAAAGGGTAGCAACAATACAGAATTCCAAGGAAAAAAAGAAAAGAACAAAAAACCACTAAGAGATCACTACTTGATAACTTACATACTGTCATCTTGGAAATAGTTGTTCAAGTTACAAAATTAAAACATACAAAGTAGACATTCAAACAATGGGATTGCTAACAGTTCTGCTCCATGATCTAACAAAAATAGTAATGCGGTCATCCATCTTATACACTTAAATATACCTGCAGTTATATCCTTTAGAGCACTTTCTTTTCCTCTTTTTTACAATAGCAATTACACATTTTGGGGTTTATTACTCCTACATTTCTTACTACTTTTTACACTAGAGACACAATGTGATATTTATAAATATGATTCTTATTTATTTCACTAATGAGGATAGTCTCAAGTTATCTCCATTTACCTATGAAGGCCTCAAGATCATTCTTCTGCATAGCTGAGAAATATTCCATTATAGAAAAATACCGCATCTTCTTCATCCACTCTGCAGTTGATGGGCATCTTGGTTGTTTCCAAGATGTAGCTATTACAAATTGTGCTGCTATGAACATGGGTGCACATATATCACTGTGATATGACCTTTTCAGTTTTTCTGGGAAAATACCCAGGAGGGGAATAGCTGGATTGAATAGCGCTTCCAGTCCTAGTCTTCTGAGAATTCTCCACACTGATTTCCATAGTGGTTGCACCAGTCTACACTCCCACCAACGTGGAGAAGTGTTCCTTTTTCCCCCCGAAGCCTCGCCAACATTTGTTATCAGTGGATTTCTTGATGGCAGCTATTCTTTCCAGAGTGAGATGGAATCTCAATGTTGTTTTAATTTGCATTTCTCGAATGACCAGTGATGGTGAACATTTCTTCATGTATTTATTTGCCATTTGTATACCTTCATCTGAGAACTGTGTGTTCATCTCCGATGCCCACTTTTGGAGAGGGTCTTTGAATTTGGGGGGCTTGATGTTTTTCAATTTTTTATATGTTCTTGATATAAGTCCTTTGTCTGAGGGGTTGCTGGCTAAAATTCTTTCCCATTCTGTGGGTTTTCTTTTCACTCTGTTGGTGATTCCTTTTGAAGTACAGAAATTTTTCAATAATATGAGATCCCAGTTGTTGATTCTCTGAAGCGTTTTCCATGCAGTTTGTGGTTTTTTTCATGAATTCTCTGCCCACCCCTGTGTCTCCAAGACTTCTACCTCAAGTCAGGAATTGAGATGCCTCCTGCCTTGCATATATTGAGATGACCACATGGTTTTTAATTGGCTCTGTTGATGTGGCTCTGTTGATATCTTCCAGTAGATTTAGTGTTTCTGTTTTAATGTTTAGGTCTTTGATCCATTTAGACTTTAGTTTTGTGCATGGTGATAGGCATGGATCTAGTTTTAGTCTTCTGCATGTGGAGAGCCAATTTTTCCAGCACCATTTATTAAAGAGGCTATCCTTCTTCCAGTGAACATGTTTAGCCCCTTTGTCAAATATCAGGTGGCTGAGTGTCTTTGTACTTATACTTGCATCTTCTAATCTGTTCCATTGATCCTTAGGTCTGTTTCTTTGCCAGTACCATGCTGGTTTTATGACTGTGGCTTTGTAGTATAGTTTCAAGTCAGGAATTGAGATGCCTCCTGCCTTGCCTTTATTGCCCAGAATTGCCTTTGCTATTCTAGCTTTCTTATGTTTCCAAATGAATTTTAGAAGTGTTTTCTCTAGATCTGTGAGGTATGTCAATGGTATTTTGATTGGGATTGCATTAAATCTGTATAACAGTTTTGGGAGAATGGCCATTTTCACAATGTTGGTTCTTCCTAAGAGTAAGGAATATCCTTCCATTTTCTAATATCCTTTTCAATCTCCTTTTTTAGCATTGTATAATTTTCAGCATGTAGGTCTTTTACATTCTTAGGTTGATTCCTAAGTATTTCATTGTGTTAGATGTTATTGTGAAAGGCGATATTTCCATTATTTCTTTCTTGGTGAGTTTCTTGTTTGTGTACAGGAATGCTTTTGATTTTTGAACATTGACTTTGTAGCCAGCTACACTGCTGCATTTGTTTATTACCTCTAGTAGTCTTTTAATGGAGTTTTTGGGGCCTTCTATATAGAGGATCATGTCATCTGCAAATAGTGATAATTTAACTTCTTCCTTTCCTATCTTTATTCTTTTTATTTCTCACTTTTGTCTGATTGCCCTGGCTAGTGTTTCCAGAACTATATTGTAAAGGAGTAGTGATAGTGGACATTCTTATCTTGTTCCTGATTTTAAAGTGAAAACTTTCAGGTTTTGTCCATTTAGTATAATATTGGCTGTTGGTTTGTCATGGGTGGCCTTTATAAGATTGAGGTAGACACCATGTATTCCAAGTTTCTGAAGGGTTTTTATTATGAACATGTTTTAGACTTTATCAAAGCCTTTTCTGCATATATTGAGATGACCACATGGTTTTTAATTGGCTCTGTTGATGTGGCTCTGTTGATATGACATATATTGATTTGCATATATTAAACCATCCCTGCAGTCCTGGAATGAACTTGGTCATGATGCATAATCTTCTTGATGATTTGCTGCATTCTATTTGCCAGTATTTTATTGAGAATCTTTGCATCAATGTTCATTAGTGAGATTGGCCTATAGCTTTCCTTTTTAGTTGGGTCTTTCTCTGGTTTTGGTATGAGAGTAATGCTTGCCTCCAGGAATGATTTAGGGAGGATTGCTTTCTTTTCAATTTCACTGAAGAGTTTAAGGAGTATTGGCATCAAACCTTCTCTAAATTTCTTGTAGAATTCAGCAGTGAATCCATCAGGACCTGGGCTTTTCTTTGTTGGTAAGTTTTTTATTACATTTTCAATTTCAATAGCTGATATTGGGTTATTCAAAATTGCTATATCTTCTTGGTTGAGCTTTGGTAGTTCATATGTTTCTAGAAATCTGTCCATTTCCTATGTGTTTTCCTTTCTACGTGAGTAGAGATTTTCAAAGTAGGTATTCATGATCTTTTGAATTTCTATGGGATCTGTGGTAATTTTCCCTTTTTCGGTCCTTATTGCATGAATTTGGGTTTTTTCTTTCTTTTTATTTATCAGGTTAGCTAGAGGTTTGTCAATTTTATTTATTCTTTAAAAAAACCAGCTTTTTGGCCCTGAAGCAAGGCCAGCAGATTGCTATAGCTGCTGGTTTCAAACAGGAGCCTAAAGAGAATTCTTTCTGTGGTCTGTTGGCCATTTCAGAACTTTGGAAATGGAATGGTCAATTCATCAGAAAGAAATAGCAGGTGAGTGTGGCAGACTTTCGGCAGCCTGAAGGAGAGAGACCCTGGCACGTTGGGACCTGC
>PVJX010000663.1:0-21987 GCA_004027295.1 Dolichotis patagonum
GAAGAAGAAGAAGAGGAGGAGGAGGAGGAGGAGGAGGAGGAGGAGGAGGAGGAGGAGGAGGAGAAGAAGAAGAAGAAGAAGAAGAAGAAGAAGAAGAAGAAGAAGAAGAAGAAGAAGAAGAAGAAGGAAAGAAGAAGAGAAGAAAGAAGAAGAAGAAGAAGAAGAAGAAGAAGAAGAAGAAGAAGAAGAAGAAGAAGAAGAAGAAGAAGAAGAAGAAGAAGGAAGAAAGAAAACAGTTGTAGAATTTAGAAAGAAAAAAAAAACCCCTGCTTCATCTACAATGTGTTCTACAATAATAAATGTTACCTAAAGAGACAAATCATAGCACTGCTCATGTGACAGGTGAATTTCCATGGTTCTTCATACTCAAATTACCCACTTAGGGTAAGAGTTTGAAAGCATCTTTTGATATTAGATTTAAGGTTGTTGCTGTCAGGTACTTTAAAAGTAACACCTATGTCATTTGTCATCACAACAGATGTTCTTAACTAGCTATCTAACAGTAGTATATAGAGCTTTAAAAATTGATGAATGTCAGTCACAAATAATTCTAATGACATTTTTTCTTTAATATACTCCACAGGGACTATCTATAAATCCTAGAGGAAGTCTCAGACAGACTCAGATGGATAGAATACAGTCCTTATATTTCTATGGAAGCTTATTTTTCCTTTCTCTGAATTGATCAATCTATTATTGTGAACTTGAAGCACTTTTATGAAGTTTCCATTAGGTAAGTTTTATGTATAGAATGATTTGGGGTGACTTGCAAACTATAGATAATCTTATTGGTCCCCAAGCTCTAGTTGATTAAGAATTATGTTGTGATGATAATAATGACAGTAAATGAGAGTGACATATCATTAGGGGTTGCTCTAGTGCTTTCTTCTTAGTCGTATTTTTCACCTTGTAACACTTTGATGGTTGCGTATACCTGAATGATGACAGATTTTCTTTCCCCCAATACAATTTTGCATGATGATATAGATCATTTCCTGAAGTGTATTCTGATAACACTAATTTTAGAATGTTAAAAAACACTTTAGTAGTACTAACAATGTTAATAGTAAAAATAGCTCGTCAATAAGCCTAATTAAAATTAGGCCAATAAAACTTTAGCTCCTTTACTGCTGATTTCTCAGAGCCACAAATGTGCTAACGTGAGTTGTAAATCACCAAGAATTAAATATGTTTCCAAAATTGTCTATTTACATTATAACATTATTTTCAAGAATATCTTTTGGACAAGAATTGTGGAAAATATTTTTTCAATTCCTTCATATCTGAAGTTTCATTCTCCATGGCTCATTGCCCATGTTCAACTATAGTTGAAAATTCTAACTCAAAAATTCCAGAGTAAACAATTCATAAGTTTTATATTGTACTGTGTGATTAAATCTTGCCCTTTATGGCTCGGTCCCACCTGGGACATAAATCATTCCTTTATCCAAAGGGACCACATAGTTTATATCATTCTCTCATTAGTCACCTAGTAACCGTCTTGGTTAATTGATGAATTTTTGTGAAATCATGGTGCTTGTGTTCGAGCAGACATCATTTTATTTACTAATGACCCCAGTGCAATGTGCAAGAGTGGAGGTGCTGGCAATTCAAATCTGCCAAGGAAAAGGTTCAAAATAGTTCTTCAAGTGAAAGAAGAAAGTACAGTAAATATTTTTTCAAGTGAAAAAAGAAAGTACTTTAAGAAAAGCCGCAGTCACATAACTTTTATTATAGTATCTTGTTTTAATTGTTTTATTTCATTATTGTTGTTGTTAATTTGCTACTGTTCTTAATATGCAAATTAGATATAGGTATAATATCTAACACTCACAGGAATGTATAGGAAAAAGCATAGCATATATAAGGTTCAGTAGAATTCAAAGTTTCAGGAGTCCATTGGGATTTTGAAACAAATCCTTTGCAGATAAGAAAGGACTCTGTCTGCATCTGCAAACCTTGAATACTTTGTTATGAGCCTTCTCTCATGACCGGACTTGTGGTGCTTTCCCACAGATTTAGTAGACAGTAATTTCAGCAGAACTGCAATAGTCAAAAGTAGTTTCTTCCATCTTCTGCCTTGGTCTATGGAATGTCGGTGTTTATTCTTTTTCCTTATCTAACAGTAACTTATCTCTGTAGACTCACAACCTTCTTAGTGACCAGTTTAAAGTTCTCTTTTCCCTGCTTCTCCGATTTAATCCCTGAGGCATTTCATGCTATTGATCACTTAATATTAGCTGAAATCTTAAATTCTTGATTTTTCTTCTCTTTTCTATCAGTTTCCTGTGCCATTCCTTTAGTCTATGTACTCCTAATGTTTCCCCCCAATTTTGTGCTACCCTTTTCTTCATTACACATTCTTGTTTTATCTCACCCATATTCATAGCTTCAAATATCATGAAACATTGATGATTCACAAAACTCTATGGCCGCCAAATGCTTACAAACCTCCACTTGAATGTGTAACCCCCACTTAATTAACAACACTTTGGTTATAGTGTCCACAAGGACCTCAACTTCAAGTAAAAAAAAATTAATTTATTATCTCCCATCTGCTACTAAACAAACATCTTCATTCGTGTTTTATCCTAATTCATTTTTCAAGTCACAGAACTCACAGTTAACAGTGTCAGGCAGTGATAAAACAGCTTGGAAACAGATGACTTGAGTGTGAGTTGCACAGCTGAGATATGTATTTTTTCACTTTATTCATGGAAGACTTTAGTTCCTAACTCACTGTCAGTCCCTCCCACACCATCCCTGTAGTGGTTTAATCTGTTTGAATTACGCTTCCAACATCTTTGTCACTTAGTTTTCTGAATTTCTGTGGTCCAATTGCCATGCCCTCTATACTACCTCAGCCTCTAGCTCCCATAATCTAGGCTTAAATCTTGCCACTATCAATAAAACTATCCTTCTAAAATCTTCCAAGCACTTATTAAAAGATACTACTTTCTCAGCCTTTCAACTACATTGAGACTTACAAACCACTGAGCTGAACTTCTCCTCTGGCTTTCTCCTTCTGCCCCTCCTTCACACACAATTACTTACTTACTTCTAATCCAAGAAGGTTCAATTCTATGGCTGTGCCTTCAGTGCTTCCTAGCATCCACTCTCAACTTCCTTACCCCAAATTCTCCTCTCCATACCACGCTTTTCAGGTTAAATCTAACTCTACCTGACCTATTGCTGCTTCACAGATGAAGATAGCTGAAGAAAAATTTATAATTATCTAACATATAATTATCAATATACCCTTATTTGACTGTAAACTCCAGGCAGGCAAAATTTTCTTTTTCTTTTGGTTGACTTACATATCCCCAGTATCTCGTGTTGAATCATCCCAATCATATAATATGTGATTAATAAATGTTTGTTGAACAAATAACTGAGTATATGTACTCATAATTACACAGAATTCCATTAACAACTTGTGAATATGCTTACCATTTCTCCCAGTGTAAAAAGAGCACATGTTTTGCAAGAGGCCTGACTAACTTTCAAAAAGACAGAAACACACACAAATGATGTGTTTTTGAGAAAGCATGATTAAGCACATTTGCAAATCATTGAATCCAAAATTAAAAAGCTTTTATATAAAGTATGTGATGAGAAACTGTGACATTTCCCTGCCTCAAAGTTTTGAAATAAATATGTCTTTAATGAATTCACTACTGACACAGGAAATTTAGAGTATAATAATATTGGTGTTTAATGATGAGAAAATGCCGGCAAGACACCTATATCCATAGCAACATGAAGTTCTTCTTTTTAACTTTTAAATGTCCAAAGGTGAGTCTTTCTTTTCACTTTATCGATATATTACAACTCACTAGAGAGGTAAAGAGCCTGCACTAGGTTCCAAATGAAGATAATTAAGGCAGAAGTACATACACCTACCACTGGGCCCCACAGGAAAATCGCTCCTCCCAAATAAAAGAAGTTAGAGTTCCAACTTCTCAGAAGCAAAGGGCTAGTAACTAAGACTTGAAGAACTACTTTCCAATTAAAACTTGAGTGAGATTGGGAAGAAAAACAATTATATATGCCATTTCAATTACTTAAAAGGAGCCATAAACCAGGTATAATGGCACATGCCTATAGTCCCAGCGCTTGGGAGACTGAGCTAAGAGGATCATCATAAAGCCAGCCTTCACTACATAGTGAGTTCACGGCCAGCCTTAACTACATATCGAGAACTTGTCTCAAAAAATAAATAAATGAAGATTAAAAACTAAGGTAAATTAAAAGACATCATAAAGTCTTAGGAAACTGGAGTGAATACCAGTGAAATCTACACAAATCCTTCCACAGTCAGTTGCACTGAACTAAAACAAAAGTCCTGTAGGTGACAGGACTTACAAAACAGGAAGAGAGAAAAGCATGAATATATGCAAGGTAGCAAAAGACCAAAAAAAAATGATACAACAAAATGTCAATATATGAGAACTAAGTTTAAGATAAAGGAGTATTCATATTGTTTCTATATTTTACTCTAGATTTGAAATATCTCATAATTCAAGTAAGTTTCAGATTTAAAAAGAGTGATGCCTTGAAATGGACTTAAGGAAATAGATGATAACTTATGGGAATAAAGTGCCTGAAAAACTGTCTTTGCTGTATGTGGCTCATTTTGTTAATTAACAAGTGATGGAGAAAATAAAAATACCTAGCCTCAAAGGCTATTTTTATCTAACTTATGTTCATTTGTTTATAAAACTTTTTCACTTATGTATAATCCAATTAGTTCTTTGATGTTATTGGATGTCTTATAGAGCAGATACGTATGATTCCCCAGGAACTAGTAGAGTCTGATTTTTACCTTTTTTCTATGATAATGCTCAGCAAATTTGCAATTTCCTTCTGCCAAAATAATAGTATCAACATTAATAACTGTAATGATAGATGCTATAACACATGGCAAATATAATCATAATTATCATAATTTAGTTAATACTCACATTTCTTTTTCACAAGTAATAAGTTTTAGTTACAGGGAGGTGAGAAACTTTATCCAGGATAAAGCTGGCTCTAGGCCTTGGACCCTTAACCATGCCTACACTGTGTCTTGGTCATGGTTCTAGGACGCTAAGTAGTTTTTATTACTTGTGTATTGTAATCATGCTATAAAAAGTTACTCTACTTCAGTCTTTTGGGTGTTAAGGATTTTGGTGAACAAGGAAGGTTCCATACTGAAATCTAAGAGCCAGTCAAATAAGCAATGCAAATATAAGATAACAGCACAGAGCCGAAGGTATCAGGAGCTGTGGGCTCTGCCAGAATACCTGAGCTAGTCAAAGAAGACAGTGATTTTTCTTTCTTCCTTTCTTTCTTTCTTTCTTTCTTTCTTTCTTTCTTTCTTTCTTTTTCTTTCTTTCTTTCTTTCTTTCTCTTTCTTTCTTTCTTTCTTTCTTTTTCTTTCTTTCTTTCTTTCTTTCTTTCTCTTTCTTTCTTTCTTTTTTTTCTTTCTTTCTTTCTTTCTCTTTCTTTCTTTTTCTTTCTTTCTTTCTTTCTTTCTCTCTCTCTCTCTCTCTCTCTCTCTCTGTCCCCCCCCCCCCAACTAGTTGCTTTTATTTATTCACCAAATGGGGCGTGGACCCCATCTGATCTTGCTTTGGGGCACTCTTGAGGCGCCAGGAGAAAGGCCGGGCCCAGTTTTCTCGTTTTTTCCTGCAAAAAAGATCCTTCCAGACTTACGTCCACCAGTCCTCCCCAGGCGATCCAGAGGGCATGGCTAGAAACCAGTGCTGGCAACAGGTGGCTCTGACTCCAGGGATGGCCTGAAGCCGCGAGGCCAGGGCAGAGAGTTGGGAACCCAGGAGCAGCCGGCAGATGGGAGCAGCCTCCCGGCAACCAAGCCAAGCCTGACCGGAAGTCAGATGGGAGCCAGCGAGCCCAGGCCAAACCACTGGGGGCTGATGTGGCCGCCGCACTCCGGCTGGTCTAAGGCCACCTTCTTCCCCTGGACTGTACGCCACACACGGGACTCGGACACCAAAGACACCCCAAACCCACGACAAAGTTAGGCCATCCTTGCGCTGTCCCTGGCGCGGGCACAAACCATCCTGGATTGTGCGTGTTCAACGAACTAATCCTAGGTTGTCAGGCTTTTGGAGACGGCCAGCTAAGGACACGGCCCAGGTCCTCAGGGTTGTCAGGCTTAAGCTAAGGAACGCCAGGAAGCACCGCCGACACGCTTTGGCATCCTAACTTTAGTGCATGGCCCCGACTGTAGAGTTACCCCTCTTTTCCACACCCGAAGAACCTCACAGCTATGTGTCTCCCCAATGCACTCCACATGTTAACTGCCTAGCCCCGGGCACTAGTTCTCAAGCCCGTAGGAATCTTTGCGTGCTTCCAGTGTCAAGACAGTGATTTCTTGCCAAATACAAAAATCTCACAGGATATAGAAATTGTTAAAAAAAGACAATCTGTTGATTGTTCCACGTTGCTGGCCGTAAGCTCTGAATGAGTAAAACAAGAAAAAGGTGGCAGAGTGTGATTAAGGACCAAGATGCACTCAAAGAAAAAATAATTAAAAGTTTAAAAGCCTGGCTAAGAATGTATCACTACATTTGACGACAATCTTGCTAGAATACACAGGCAAGTTCAAATTTATTATTGTGCTTGATACAAAAATGTGCTCTCTGGAGGCCTTCCTGCCCAAGAATAGCCGGCGACAGACATAGCCACTACTATTGAAGTCATTTTCTTTCTGGGGTAGCTCTCAAATTAGCCTTAAGGTAAATAAAGGCAGTGAGCATTGGCCTATACCTGCAATCCCAGTTACTTTGGAGGTTGAAGAGGAAGGACAGAAAGTTAAAGACTGATATATTTCTTACTTTATATTAAGATATGTACACTTAGAGAAATGTATGATTCTTCAATTTCTGGGTTTTGGTTATGACACATTATTTGGGTTAAGATTACATTATATAGTATGTTCCAAAAGAAAGTCTCTGAATAGCAAGTTTATGTGAAATGCTTCAAAGTCTGGTGTCTCTTCATGATTATTTTGACATTTTTGTAAAACTAAATTGTTATAAGAATAAAATGTTGGTATGATTTCCCATTCTTATGCTTATAAAATTGAAGTTTGAACGTTCGTGCACGGTTTACCTGAGCAAAAATCTTCAAGGCTTCTCCTGATAGCAATTCAGACTAGTTTGCCACATATAAGCTTTTCTTATCTTTTGACAGTGGCAGAAGTCAAGGCCATCTACTTCCTTTATGCTTCCTTCTCAATAGCTTTCTCCAGCTCCTCTTATCCTCCTTCGAAAATATTCTCTTTGAACTCACATTGTGAAATTGGTACTCTGCCCAAAGGTACTAGGGAATGAAAACAGCATGAGAGAAGAAAAATGCAATGAGGACTGAAGAGAGAAAAAAGTAAAACAGGAAATTACTACTCAAAGAACAAATAAAAGGGACTGGTAAAAAGTGTAAAGCAAAGACATTAAAGATAACCCATCCTTTTGGAAACAGGTCAAGAATAAGTCAAAACTTCACAAAAATCTTCATAAGATTTACCAACAATTATTTTTCTGAATATATATATTTATGCATATAGACAGACTTACCTTTCAGAAATTACCCAAAACCTAAAAAGAAGAACAAGGAACAGCATATGCACTCCATGTATGATAAATCTAGAAAATAAGTAAAACCCCAAATCAGGATGCAAGGGGAAGGACTACCAGAATCTGTGAAGGTCAAACAAGCTTGCAGAAATTGTGAAAATAAAGAGTCTTCTAGATCCACATTCTCAGAAAAAGCATGGCAAGGAATGTTCCTCATTTTAAACAATAAGGAAGTTAGTTTAAAGCCAACAGCTGCTTTTGGGTATGATATCAATAAAAATGGTGGGAGGTTTGGTGGTAGATGTTTTGCTACTCCTGTTGTGGTTTTAGGACACAGATGAGAAGAGAGAATGATGAACTGCAGAGCATATTTGTGGTTACTATATCACCAGTGAGGCGAGAATAGCAGAGATCTTCTGCTTCTCATCAGCCCTGCAGTGCTAACCCTGGTATTTCTTTGGGGAAGAAGCACTAAAAGAATTCATGTGCACCAATCTTGAACTATTCAGATGTCTGCTGCTAAGAAATAATTGCCTGCCTCTGCCTTGCATGAACTTCTAGCCAATACCTCTCAAAGAAAGTGATCATATAATTTAACAATAAATAAAAATCAGAAAAAAACTAACATTATACTGCACAAAATAATAAGGAAAACGTGAAGACAGAAATTGTAAAGATAAATAGAAGGTAAGGAAGTTACGAAAAAATATTCTCAAGAAACAGTAAAAATGTAACCAAATTTATTGGGACAATTTTTTTAGAAAGTTAGAGCACCAGCATCATGTAAGCATAAAGGCTAAGAAAAATATTTATGAATACACAAGAGCTCAGAGAAGATATTTCCCACCACTTCTTCATGAAGTGTTAGAGGGAAAACTCAAGTCAACCCAGAGCCATCGGGAAATACCATGGTAGACTGGCTAGCAGTGACCACTAATTTGCTTTGTCAGTAGGAACTAAAACTAATGCAAAAGTAGGAATTATGGCTACTAAACAGGAGGTAGAACTTATTTTTCTTTCCAATAGCAACACCTGGAAATAAAAAGAAGCAGAAGGAAAAGTAAAAGTTTACTGATTCCTTCACCTATAAAATCACTTAAAGATAAGATAATATCATGAGCATGGATTACCAGTTCAAATTAGGTGTCCAATATTTAAAATAAAAAAGACCTTTAGGATGGAGAGAGATAAGAAGAAGGGAATGTGGAAAAGGAAGTAAAAAGGATCAAGAGGCAGTATATGTACATACCAGTTCCCCACGATGAACGTATTTAACACACACAGTTAAGATTAAACTGCACGTTTTGTATTATACAATTTTTCTATATTACTTAAATTCCTTAAATATAATGTAATAGCTTTACAAAAGGCTATTCTATGACTACTGTATTTCCAACATGATTAGTGCGTTTTAAAATAATTCTTCTCTACATTTATAATTATTTTCCTTGAAGAGAGTTTCATAAATGGGATTCCTTGGTCAATTACACTAAATGTTCTTAAAGTTTTGATATACATATTTTGTTTCAAATTTCTATGAGGTAAACCATGTGAATTACTTAGAATAGTGGTTAAAGCACAGGAACCTATTAAAATGCTTCAAAGAACAATGATACTTTTATCTCCATTTTAAACTATTCTGTTATGCTTTTAAATATATATAAATAAACACATATACACATTTATAAATATATAAACACATATACACATTTATAAACATACATGTAGTCTTTTTGAAATATAGAATATTTCATTTTAATCACATCAATTAACTATTTTGGTTATACTTTTAAAACACTTTTCATCCAATAAAATTTAACAGTTAGATTGTTAATATTTTCTTCTATTTTCTCATTTAATATTGCCAAATCATAGGCTTTAGATTTTTTTTTTTGATCTCACATGATTTAGCTACACCTTTCTATTCCATTGCTATTTAGACATGATCCAGAACAAACACTGAAGATATTAAAATTAGTTTGGGCTTCATACAAAATTGGTGCATTAGACTCAAAAAGTTCTTAAGTGGTTAAGAAAGATGCATTTCTCAAAAAATTGCTCCTTTGGTGCTCAATTATGTTTATTTATTTTTTCTGATCATAAGCAATATCTTCCAAATATTTAATCTAAGAAAATAACAAGAAATTAGGTTGCTTTCATATCTAAATTGTTATCTCTTGCATGTAGGAGAGGAGAGGGAGTAACTCACTGCTTTTAAAAAATCTGAAAAGTTTCAAGGTTCACTTATTGGAGAAACATCTTGTTTGGAAGTATTGAATTTGAAGGCCTCTCATGATTGTCTCCTCCACCTACTGAAGTGTTTGTATTTTAATACAGTTAAAAACTTGAGTTCAGTTTCTGAACATGTCAAGAGACTTGACAAAAAGGAAAACACTCTTGGTTCCATCCAATCAAGTCAGCCACTTCCTACATTCAGAGATGAAGTTGAGCAACCATCACAGTTACTAAAGAGCAAGTCAGTGTGATGATAAACTGTCATTTAGGTAGATAAAAATGGTTAGAACAGTGGCTCAGTGCAAAGAGACTTGTTCTGATTCCAATTTTGCTATATTAATGAATTCCCTCAAAAAAGAGGGCAGAAGATAGAAGGCTCACCAATCCTACCAAACTTGCTTTCTTATCATTTTTCTGAGACATATGTGGAATATGGTTAAATTAGCAGTAAAACACTTGTCTCTTATTTCCAAAATCACTACATTTAAATGGAAAGGTGGCTGGGAATGTAGCTCAGCTCTGGGTTCAAACTCCAGCTCCAACTACTTCCCCCAACTCCCAGAAAAAGAATGAAAAGGAAATAGTTAGAATCTAAAGGTTAGTAAATACATTTTGTAAACTTGAATAATATTGCATTTATGTTTTACATTAATTCACATTTCTAGAAATCACAGCATAGTAATTGGCACTTTAGAAACAACAGACCAATGCATATAATCTAAAAAGTAATATTTCTAAGTTCATTTATTATTGTTGTTGTTGTTGTTACAACGAAAAAAACCTACAGCAGGGTTTCAAATTATTTGAGATATAATGATTACAGCATTTTATGTAGGTCCTAGTGCATAAAATAAGTCAATTTATTTATTGAGCAAATATTAAATACTCATTGTGTGTCAGCGCACTCAAACAACAAATTTTAGCCTTGGTCCTTGCAAAGGAATTGTTTTATATATTGATCGTGATATTGGTCACACAAATCTACACATGTGATAAAATTGCATCAAAATAAATGCACACTAACAAATGAGTACATACAAAACTGGTGAGATGTGACTAAGGTGTACGGATTCTATGAATATCAACTTTCTGGCTATGGTATTGTACTATAATTCTGCAAGCTGTTACTACTGAACAGTGTGTGATTGGTGTGCAGAATTTTTTTGTATGAGAACTGCATGTGAATCAGAAATCCCCTGGAAATGAAAGGTTTTTTTTTTTGGTATTTTTTAAATCTTTGCCTTGAAGCTTATGTTCTCATGGCTGAAAACAAACAATAAACATAGGAACTAAGCAAATTACACATTGCTTTGTAAAGAGCAATTATACATTAGTGATAAACAAATACATTGCTTAGTGATAAGTACATTGGAAAGTTATGTGTTCTATATAAAAGAGAAGGATAAGGAGAATCAATGCAATTTAATTTTATAGTATTTTGAAAGTGATATTTGGACACAGACTGAGGAAGTTAGAGTTTGCCTGTGGGAAGAAAATTCAACAGAAGAAACAGCCATTGCAAAGCCTCTAAGACCAAAAAACGAGCTGGAGTCTGGAAGGAACCTTTGAGGAGCAAATTTAACAGAGCGAAATTGCAAGTGCTAAGGCGACCATGCAGTAAGCAATGAGGTCGTCACATAGCTGAGATCTCCAGGGTCATTGTGAAGATTCTGGTTTTTCTCTAAGTAAGAAACCACTGAAAGCTTTTGAACAGTGTAGTATGTTTGTAAAGGAGCTCTCTGGCTCTCAGGTTGTGTTACAGGGGTAAGAGTCGAAGCAGAGAGATCTGTCAGAATACTATTCCAGTCATCAAGAAAAGCAAAAATAGTGGCTTGGGCAGGAATCTTAACAAGAACTATGACAAAAATCTAGCAGTTTACTTCTATGCACCTACTTGCACACCAGTGCCTTGGATAATTTTCCACAAGCTCATAATGTATTTCCAAGAACTATTTATAAATTCTATAATGCATATTCCTCATGTATTGCAGAATTTGCTCTTCATAAAAGATTCATTTGAATGAAGTCTTTTTTAATAAACATCAAAACACTTAGTAAAATCTTGACATAACTGACTCAGTAAACTTCTGCCTACCCTCACTGTACCGATTCCAATTGTTTGGAAAATGAAGGAGGTTTGCTGGATGTATCTTTCTTGCCTGATTGAAACATCATAGGTCAGGACCACTGGGTAACTCTGGCTCCCTCTACTGACTTAACTGAGAGACCAACAAAAAACTAGATTCATCAGTCCCTCATAATTAGAGAAACAAAATTAAAACAGGATCCTGCCTTGGGCCAGGCCTCAGGACAAAAGATCAAACAAATGCCCCCACGTCCTTAGGATTGATACTCTGTATAGGTCTCTACAACTCTGAGGAAGGCAGGAGTCACTGGTCTAGCCCTCTATAGGAAGAGTCACTGCTCTTGCTACATGACTGGCTTCCCCATTTGTTCCTGATTTAATCAATTTTACCTGAGCGATTACTCTTATTGGTTTACCAGAGCTCTGTCCCACCTTATACCCACTTTGTGAGTTCCCATGTTTTCTCCATCTTGGACCTATCTCACCTCGTAGTTTTACTTTATAAAAGTTCCCGGGAAAGACAGAGTCTTGGCAACCCACTTGGGATGCCTTCTGCCTCTCAGACAAAAGCTTTTTTTCTCTCAGTAAATATATTCTGCTCAAAAAAAAAAGCTTTTCTTCCACGTTACCCAAGTGTAGGGATATCCAAGATAACCATCTTTAAAGATTTTTATGAAACAAATGCCCATGATGTCTATTGTTTAAAACTGCAAATTTCTCCTCAATTGAACAACCACAGATACAGAGCCTGTACTGTATGGCAAGAGATATTGTTTCTTTCCCTCTGTCATTTTACTCTGAGTTTATTTCAGGTACTTCACTGATTATACGGTCCATACACAACACCTCTTTAACATCATTAAAATATGCACACTTGTTTACTAAAACAAAAGATGAAATTTTGAAACAATCTCTTTAGTATTCAAAATCAACTTCTCTTTTTAAAATGTTGTTTACTCTGAAGTTCTGCCAGCCAGGTGGGAAACCTTTAATACAATTAAATATGGCTGAAATGGGAACAGAAGACATAGGTACTACGTGGTAAAATGAAACAAAATCAACATTCTCCTGGAAAGAAATAGGAAGAGCTGCACATGACTCTATTGAAGATTGCTTCTAGTTTTTCTTTGGCAACAGGATATTGACAATGACAGTGTTTGTTCATCTGACCATGGCTAGAAAAAGAAAATAACTTCAACACTTATTTCTACAAAGATCTCCCTATGCATCAGCTCTCAACCACGGGCTGCTGTTTGCCTGTTCCCAGACATCACAGCAGGGAGGGCTGCCTGCTACAGGAAGGTCTTCTTCAGCTAAAGCTTTCATAGGATGCAATGCTTTGTTTTCTTTTCCTATACTTTTCTAAGTACCGTAATCTTTAACAGGTGAAGCCAAGTGAAGATTTTAAACTTTTTTCGGTCCTGGTTCACAAATTAATCCATAAAATAAGGCATAAATCTGATTGAAATAAGTATACTAAGGAGACAAACACATTTATAACTCAAAGATCCATCAACCATGTTTTTATACATTAAAAATGACTTGGAGATGCATCATTCATTTATTATCACATTAATTATGTAGATTATTTAGTAATTTAACCATAATATTACATTACATTACATGTGCATTAAGAATGACCATAGATTTAATCCCTGGTACCAAAAAGTGATAATATAAAATGAAGCTTTAAATTTAAAATAATAAAAGATTATATCCATTAAACATGTGAATTATGTAGTCAACACTGTCAAATCTGTAAAGCCTTTATCATGATATAGGAATAACATTTTAAAATTGTTTTGGAAAAACTTAGTTAGCACCTAACATTTATGGCAGAATTAAGCTTTTCTTTTCAATTTTTAAATAATCAAAAAAGAAGCAGCACATGCTGGTGCATGCCTTTAATTGCATAACTCGGGAGGCTGAGGCAGGAGGACTGACACAATTTTGAGGCCAGCCTGGGATGCATAGTGGGATTCTGTCTCAAAAAACCAAAGAGGTGGGGAGGGCAGTGATGTAGAGGGGGAGAACTCTAAAGGAAGGGGGAGAGAGTGGGTGAATTTCATTAATTTTCTTTTGATATTAATTTTATTTCTCATTAGGATAGGAAATATGTCTGGAAACCTTTAGGTCTTTAGTATTGTATACAGATTTCCTGCACCTTCTTTGTATTTGACTTCTTGAGTGACCATTAAAAATCATACTACAAATTATGTGTCCTGTATATAATTGTTTTCCTTGCAGCCCCTGACTACAACAGGCCATCTGTCAATTTCCCAAATAGAAATTCTGCCTTTAACCCTGGGTCCTTACCACTGTATCACAGTCTTTTCCTATAGAACCTTCTACTGTTACTTTCATGCAGAGATCTGCATTGTACATGATCAAATTTTCAGACCTCTAAGAAAAGGAGAACATGTCTTATATGTCTATATCTGAAAATACTTTTAAAAAAAATTTATTTAAAGAGAAAAAACAAAGAAAACAACCAAACAAAACAGAAAAAGGGTAGCAACAATACAGAATTCCAAAGGCAAAAAATAAAAGAACAGCAACAAAACAAAAACAAAAACACTAAGAAATCCACCATTTGATACGTTACATATTGTCATCCTTGGAAATAGTTGTTCAAGTTACAAAATTAAAGCATACAAAGTAGACATTCAAACAGTGAGACTGTTAACAGTTCTGCTCAACAATCTAACAAAAACAGTAATGTGGACATCTCTCTTACACACTTAAACATACATGCAGTTATATGATTTAGAGCACTTTCTTTTCCTCTCTCTCTCTATTTTTTTAAATTTTATTTTAAGGGGGTAAAATTAAACACAACAAAACAGAACAGAAGGGGAAATAAGAAAGCATAAATTTCAAAGCTAGACAACACAAGATCTTTACTATCTGTCATATTGTCTCACTTTCTCTTCCAAATGGTTGTCCGTATCTTTGCATATGGGGAGCTCATACTAAATACCATATCAATCTTTTCACAAGATGTGTAGTTTACTGGCTCCCACTTGCTAAGGAGGGGAGGGACACTGGACGGGGACAGGACGACATGAGATGTTTGATTCTCAGCTTGCGCCTCACATCCACCCCCCAGAGAGGGGAGGAGCTCCTTGTTTTCCCGGCACCCCGAGTCAACCACACAGTGCAGGTCCCGATGAGCCAGGGTCTCTCTCCTTCAGGCCGCGGAAAGTCTGCCACACTCTCAGCTGCTCCTAAAGAGGGGAGGAGCTCCCTGTTCTCCAGGCACCCCAGTCAACCGCATGGTGCAAGTCCCGAGGAGCCAGGGTCTCTCCCCTGCAGGCCCCCCAAAATCTGCCATACTCACCTGCTATTTCTTTCTGATGAATTGACCATTCCATTTCCAAAGTTCTGAAATGGCCAACAGACCACAGAAAGAATTCTCTTTAGGCTCCTGTTTGAAACCAGCAGCTACAGCGATCTGCTGGCCTTGCTTCAGGGCCAATGAAAATACTTTTTTAAAGTAAGTGCCCCAATTCTTTTATTTCACTCAATTGCAAAAGATATTCATCTTTTTGTATCTACAGTTCACACCTTATTTCCCCACACTTCCTACCCCTCTCCCTTGTTGCTGATTTCCGGTGTACTAATACCTCAGAGCAAACTGCTCCTGACTTTTCCTCCATCAACTGTACTTAAAGAAAATAAGCTCACTGACTTCTGGTGACACTGAGTGCTGGTCACCCGTCCTTTATGGAGTCATCATCACATGACTTGCTTTTTTAGTCCCTGAAGTAACACAGCTTTGCAAAATGCAAGTTCTGAGCAGTGGCAATAACTATTGTTTCATTTTCCAATAACCACATCACGACTGCGTTTCTCTTATTTTAGGAACATACCGACTGCTCCTTCACCTTGCAGTCTACTGTACATTTGTTCTCTAATTTTTAAGTCTTGACTACATACTCTAACTTCTTGCATCATTTCATTAAATCTCAAATTACTTCTTAACACTTATTTTTTGGGAATAAGGTAGTAACAAAGAATGTGCTTACCTGTTTTTTCTCTTGCTTTGTCATTTTCTTTGGAGGAAATGACAGGTGTTAACATTGTGTTAAATATACAGTGGGTGCTCTATACTGTGTGTCGATTCCATGCCAGAAAAGAACTGTAGTTGACTTTTTCTCTTCCAAGTCCTTGTTATGGTTGTGCATATTATAAACAGCTTGGATAGTGGTGTGTGGTACACCTACCTGTTCACATGCAGTATTAAATCTCCAATCCATCAATCTGTGTTCTTGTGTGATTATTATGGTCATGAATTTATGTAACTCCTCTAATCAAAAGGATCAGAAACACATTTTAAAATTATTATCAAATAATATAATATGTAATATATAAACAATTTTTTATTATTTCACCTTATATTCCAGGTCCTGTATAGTTGGCTCCTTATGGATACAACTGATTTCATGCCTCTCTGCATCTGTACACAGAGCAGCAAACCCCAAATCAGGCACAGAAGAATGATTTTTTAACGTTTCCCAAGCCCTAGGCTTCCAACTTTTAGGACTTCTTCATAAACAGTAAACATAGAGAACACTATGAGACAATGTGGATAAAATACTAAAAATTTCTTCATCCAAAAGTGACAGCAGTGGAAAAACAAAAGAAAGAATTCCCTGTGCCTAGAAATTCCATCCCCTCAGCCTTTGACACAAACCATCTCCAGTAGAAACTTTACATTACTGCAAAGTTACACTCAAGTCTTCTTTACCTACAGTTAATACAGTTGCCAAAAGACAAGAGTCTTTTTGATCAGTAAAGAGGTGAATGTTGGAAGCAGTTTAGGCACTTAACTAGTCCTAATCAGAATCCCACTATCTCTAAACTGTCCTTACTCTAATCAGCAACTGAAAGCAAACCAGATCATAGTTCTGCATATTTACACCGCTATTTCATCTTTCTGTTCCTGTAAATTCTGACTGACCGATAGTTTGTTTTTTTTTAACCTCTTCTTTATTTCTCTAGATAAACTAGATAAATTTGCTTCACCAGATTCACATTCTGATAACAATATCCCACTTGACACATACTAGTCTAGGTTCCTCAGAGGTGACATATACATACATTGCATATATACATATATATATGCATATACATATATATAATGTATATGATAGGCAGAGAGGGAGAAGGAAGGACAGGGAGAGAGAGAAAGAGACAGAGACACAGGCAGAGGCAGAAACCCAGGAGAGCAAACGGCAGAGTTCTGTTGCAAGTTCAAAAGTTCTGAGAACCAGAACATCAGTTCCAGTCTGAAGGTAGACAACCAGTGTCTCATTACAAAGTCAGGCAGAATGGGCAAACTCTCCCTTACTCAGCTTTTATGCTGTATTCAGTCCATCCACCCTCAGAACGGAGCCCACATGCTTTCCACAGGACAACCTGTTTCTCTCTTTTTCATAAACACTGTCTCAATCATATTCAGCCCTTTTCATTTTTTTTTCTGCTGTACTCTTGTAAAATTGATGTGTAAAACTGATGTGTAAAATTGATGCACAGACATATGAGAACAGGAAATGCACCATATATGATAGCAGGTGCTAAATACCAACTGAATATACAAAATAAATCTAATAATCACTATATGCATATTTTTCAGATTGAATAATCCTTAGGACACCATATAAGAATAGGCAACGATGCATATATCAGTAAAAACTTTTATTTCTATATCTTTTGTCAGAATCAGAAGGTTTTTTCAAACTGGACTTTCTATGCTACATAATACGCTCAGCGTTCCTGTGCTGTAACTTACTAGATTGGGGACTCTGAATCTACAGATTACAGATCATATAATCATGGGCACTAAAGCATCCATTAATTCATGTAACTTTACAAGATGTCATATTTGTCATATTCTCAGGGGATTCAGGGTTCTAATTATATTCACATGGGGAATCACAATCCTTGGTCATTTCCACAATGATATCTGTGGATGCAAAACCTTTCGAACTAGGTTTTTAATGAACAGATTTTAATGATTTTATTGGTACAAATATTTGTATTGAATATTTTTCTCTTTGTGGGAATAATCTGAATTAAAATCTATCTACTGGAACTGCCTGTTAATGGATAGATTGCCCCAATCCTTGCTGTATCGTCATTGTGTAACTTTAGAGGCATAGAACAGAAAGTATTTATTTTACTCAAGAAATTTGGAGTCTCCTGAGGTAGCTCTGCCCTATAAACCTTACATTCTCTAGGAGAAGCTGGGGTGTGTTAGGGGCAATCACAAAGGGAAATCAACAGAACAGACTGCATTGCACAGCACTAGTCAAGTCTGCGCTTGTGTCAAGCCAGCTAACAACTCATAGACCAAACTGGTTTGTATGGCCATGTTAAAAGTCAGTGGAATGTGGAAATATGCCCATCTGTAGAGAGAAACACTGCAAAGCTATAAACAAAGGAGATGGATACAGGAAGGGGTGAAGAATTCAACCTACCACATGTTCTACCTCAGTGAGTAAACAAAATGTTCTGCAAAAAGTAATATTTAAAGGCTATGAGCTATGCATGTTATATATAGCAGCTCATTAAATCCATACAGTCTGTAAGCAAACCATGACAAATAAATATTATTGTGACAGATGACAGACTGAAGTTTAGAGTGTAAGTGGCTTGCCCAAGGACATACTGTTAGCCAGTGAAAGAAAAGAAATTCTACTCTCTGAACACTTCTGTATTAGAAATCAAGTAGTAGAAGGTTCTGTAAGAATAGTACTAGGGATTTTTTTAAAATTCGAAGATGACAAAAATTTAAACCAGCCTTTAAAAACAAATATAGAGGGAAGTGATCCTGGGTACTTTTCAAAATGTGGGCTGGAAAAGGGAAGAACAATTTGGAGAGCTGCGTTCTCACAGACCCGCAGACCAAAGGAGGAGATCTGGTTTCAGAAACGCCTGGTTCCATCTAACCTACCTGTGATCCACAATAAACAGCCACAGCCTCTACCGCAGAACCTTTGTGGAAAGAGGTTTTTCTGGCTCTATTGGTCGGCGATCAGCCCCGGCACCAATCACAGTGTCCAGCAGTGTGGGGAACTATAATTAGACCATCACGGCTGCCAAGTCCAGGACCGCGGATTAGGATGCGCTCTCACTACGATTACATCGCGGGAGATCGCAGTACAGCTGTTGCAAAAAAGAAAGGGCAGACAAAAAGATTCATCATGATTGCTAAAACACAATAATTATTTACTATATTAGTTTCAAAATGCTCGAGTGTTCAATGTAATTGTCCCTTCTCAAAAAAAAAAATCCTTTTCCTCCTTTATATAAAAACATTTCCAAGTGTTTATTTGATTAAGAACAATAATGTCTCTAAGAATGGTCAAAATTTCAACTTGTCTTTATGTGAATGTTCCATTCACCAATTCTGTATGTATAATATGAGTCAAGTCTCTTATCTATCCATAATAATAAAACATTAAATGATCATTGAAAACACTGATGAAAATAAATTGTCAAGAACGGGCCTTATCAGTATGGCAGCAAAAGAAAGAAAACAAGAAGTAGTAGCACAGATTACAAATTCTTTAAAGTGTGTTATTTATTTTAGAAAATTGCATATACCATATTATAGATCATTAATTACTTTGGCAGAGCTAAAAGAAGATAATTTTATGTTGGAAGAAACATCCCTCTCAGACAAGAGATCATGTTTCTCCAGAGAAGAAGCATTGTTTATCAAGTTTCATCTTCTAATTCCAGTGAAATCGCTAGCCTAGCACCACACGCTGTGTCATAAACATGTGAGTGATGAAGAAAAAAGACTGAGTTAAGTAACAGCAGCCTGCTCATGGCAGGAAAGTGACACACAGTCTTATGTTTGCTGTTCTCCTTTTCTTAGAGGTCTGAAAATTTGATCATGTACAATGCAGATCTCTGCACGAAAGTAACAGTAGAAGGTTCTATAGGGAAAGACAGTGATTCAGTGGTGAGGACCCAGCGTTAAAGGCAGAATTTCTATTTGGGAAATTGACAGATGGCCTGTTGTAGTCAGGGGTTGCGAGGAGAACAACTGCATATAGGACACATAGTTTATAGTATTATTTATAATAATCATCCAAAGAGTCAAATACAAGAAGTGCAGGAAATCTGAACACAACACTAAAGACCAGCTGAGAGCCTGGATCCCATGGCAATAACCTGCATGAGTTCAGCTGAAAACCCAGAGCCAACAATGACCCACGCAAGTCTATCCTATGGGTCTGCACTGGGAAGGCCCAAGGGTCAGCAGTGGAAGCTAGAAAGTCAGTGCCAGCGGGATGAAGGATCTGTGCCAGCAGGCTGAGGGCTCTGCAGTGGAGCCAACAAGTGATGCTCAAAACAAGGACCAGGACTTGAATGAATATGAAAATATTATGGCCATCCTCAGTGATAATGCATAAAATACTTTGACAAATTATATCGGGTCTACTTTATAATAAAAATAGTAGGGTGGGTTGGATGGGGTAAGAGTGCAAACAAGGTTGGTCATGAGTTGATAATAGCTGAAGAATAATGGACATTTGTTCTCAGTACCTTTATTTTTCAAACTTGTGTATTTAAAAGTTAATAAACATCTATGGATTACTTACGGTTTTTCAAATTTGTGATGATTAATATATTTTTTATTATTTTGCATATGTGACAGCTTTAAGTAAAATTTAATATGCTCTTTACAACACTGATATTTATAAAGGCTAAAGTATCTGGCAATAATACCACAACTATATTAAAATATCCTTTAAAAAGAATTTAAGAGAGAGAGAAACAGAGAGGAGGGAAAGAAATTATTAAACTGGTAGCCTTCATGACACTGAATATTATGTGGTGACAGCACCTCCATCTTCCTTGACCATAGATGGGTCATTAAGAAGGGTTTCACTGAGATAGGTTGATTTTCAAACTAGGCCTTGGATTCTCTGATATTTTTTAACTCTATAGAACACATTTCCTCTGGCTTCTAGAAAGTCTTACTAGTTATAGCTTCTCTAGGGCAACTAGTGTATTCCTCTGAGCTGAACTCCCAATACATTCTTCGTGTGAGCACAAGGCTAAGATGTTTCCTCTTCCAGCAGAAATATCACCTCTCCTCCATGCCACAACAGACATTTCTTCTTCTTTCCATGTTGTTGTCCTCTCATTCTGACATCTGCCTTGGATACAGGAAGATTCCTGACTTCAGGCAGCATTCCGTGTTCCCACCTTGAAGAGTGTCCTGTACAGCAGATGTGCTGAATGCCTCTCAGTATGTCAGATGCTAGGCCAGACGTAAAGGACCCAGCAAACACAAGAGGGACACCAATTCCACCTTTGGGGAGTTCATTCTGTCTAGGCAAAATCATTTTGAGTGTGTTGAGTTTTAAGAAGGTGAAACGCAGGAGATAGAGTGGCCCATGGCAAAATTCAACTTTTGTCAAGTGTTAGATTGAAGAGAATCTTTCAGCCCAATGAATCTCATGCCAAGCCTCCCCAGTTTGACATACTTAATAAATTATGCTATGTGTGATATATCACACATATATTTATACTATTTTTGGTGAAATAGAATTTTCATGTAATTCACGGATCAAGTTATTTCTTTTTTTTTCTCAGTTAAACTTTTTTTTTTTAATTTGAAAGAGAATAAAACAAAAGGGAGCAGTACAGAGCAGATCAGAACAGGGCAACATAGGCAACACAGTACTTTACATTAAGACAACTGGACATCAACAGTAGCTAACACCATATCTCTTACTCTGCTATAGTTGAGCATAGTTTCAAATACAATAATATCAAACATAACACAATAATATAAAGCCATGCATAGAGTGAAAGAATTACAGGGCTTTCTGAACTGAATAACAGAAAATGATCAATGGGTACTATAATATCTCATTTTCGATAAAAAATTTTTGTTTAAACTATCATACATATTCAAATTCCAGTAAGTAGTAGAACAAATTCCAATGGTAGTAGAACAAAAGAAGCATGGTAGGACTTCTAAGAAGGATGATATTAAATCAGCAATAGCTGTCATAATGTTTTGTTTTCTTCAAAACAGCTGTTCATATCATCACT